>JAMKCH010004080.1:0-104317 GCA_023653785.1 Ophioderma brevispina
TCAAGTTTTGTGATCGACAAACATGAATTCCTGGGATTTGTTATATAAAAACAGATTAATAGAACATTCCTTTTGTTGTTTTGTTTTGTCAAGCATCCTGTTGTCAAAGCTCGGCGAATGGTCCTTCGCTCAGCATTCAATCAGCTGTCAAAAGCTTGATCGTAAACAAACCTCATCAGATACCCCTGGATAGGATTTTATTTATACTTTTCGAATTTGTCCCAAAATTTCATTGAATATTTATCGGTATACATATCAAAAGGGATAATATATCTTTTTTCTATTACATATTGTTGCTAAAATTATTAACAAAAAAATTTCTGGAATGACATTTTTATCTTGGGACAGAGTAAGCACAGTTTCCGAAATATGGACATCACAATTCGAAGGCGACATGCTCAGTGTGACATGAAAGGTGTGGTTAGAATAACCGCAGTAAGTGTCGACAAAAAAAAATGAGGAACGAGCTTTGAAGTTACGTATCAGTTTGTAATCGATATTGATTCAAAAATGCAAAACATTGCTGATTCATTTTCTGTAAGTGGAACGCTTCGCAGAAGGGTCATGATATGGAACTTTATTACTTACATTTCAACTATTTTGGCGCTTATTTTGACATCAGTGAATTTATGATAACTTTCATTTTTCATCGGAATAACAAAATAACATATCACTTAATGTTTTATCGTTTGATGGCACAAATTTTGCGAGAAACCGTTTTGGTTCTCGCAGGTGTAATTTTGGGTGAACCTTCAGGCGAACCGTTCTCGGGTTCCGTCGAATTTCCGGCACTGGAATATACAATATCATTGAATTGAAATTTACAATTAACCATTGAGTCACAATTAATAAGAACACTTATCATTTTTTCAGTTGTGTTTCTCTTTGAAGTATGTTTTTCATTACAATTGTATTAAGGAGTTGAATTCCCAATTTTTAATATATGCATGACAAAAATGTTTTTTCACTTATAAAGCATTTTCATATGTCCATTTAGATGTTGAATAACCATCTACATATAAATAGAGAGTCAGTAGTAGATGGACATTTCAAGTACTGCTCAGGTTGAAAATGAATCTATTTTGCTCAAATCAAAATCTCTTTTCTTCTTCCCCATAAGAAACATTGTAAATCATCACTGAAAGTGAATAAAGCTAGCTGATTTCACAATTTCCTGCCAAGTGGTTATCCTTGGTATATGATAATGATATGCTAGGCTATTGATCTGGTGTGATCTCACTACTGTGACCTTGTGCCTAAAACCGCAGGGGCATTGGCGGGGTGGTTTAAAAGGCTCCTATATAAAACAAGACAGCATGGCTCCCTTCCACTAAATTAGTGACATGGTATAGGTACTACACTATAACATGTAGTCCATGTTATATTAATATCTATTGTACATGATAGAAAATGATTTAGCAACCGATTCACTTGAGATAAATATCATTTCATCTGAAGTATAGAAGTTTACACATGAAACTTAGAATGGGCTAATATGACCAAGTTTCAAGTAGAGTAAAAACGTGTGTAACAACAGCGTTTCCTATGATAGAAAAAAGGTGATTTACAATTGCTTAAATGGAACACACAATTCTACACAATCACATTTAAATACCAAAAATAAATATTGAAAATATAAAAAGGTTTTTTCACCACAGGTGTCAAAAGTGTTATTACCGTGGACCCAACATGCTGGACAACAAAAAGTTGAATATAAAATAATAATAAAATAAAACCAATATTAATTTATATCAATAGGATGTCTTTCAAGTAAATAACTTTTTTGCTGTAAAAAAACCAGGAAAAGTAAAGGGGTGGTGAAATTGGTAGTTGGAAATGTTAACTACGGTTCAAACTTACTATTTTTTGTGTTGAAGTAAGGTTTGAAATTTGGGAAAAATACCATTTCAGTTTTGCAACACTTACGCTTCCATAAGGATTTAAACGCAGTACAAATTGGAATAATTCAAATGTTTTCCAGCCAAAATTTATATTTAATCTTGTGCCTTTGATTGCGTTTCAAGCAGAATAAGAGATCATTAATGTACTTTCCAGACGATTAGATCATACTGCTATTTTTCCGCTGGAATGGAATTCCTGTTCATCTGGGCCTTCCATAGGTTCCAACTGGAATTGGAAATTATATCACTATTTTCAAACTGGGAATTTGCATTTCAGGATGTGCCTTCCATCCTCACAGCCGGAATAAGGTTTAAAACAACCACCGGAATTAGAATCAGAGTACTTATTTTTACAACCGGAAAGCCATCTGTTGGGCTGTGCCTTCACCTACCGACAAGTGGAAAAGGGCTTCTTAAAAATGACAGCTGGCAATTTGTACATGCTGGTAATTTCAAACCTGGAATTTAACTTTGTGGGTTATGACTTCCATAGGGGGGGATGAATTATCTGGAATAGCCCCAATAGGGCTCCAATCAAGCATTTCATAAGGATGCTAAGAGACAGGCTACATCGAAAGTACAAATACAATTACGGCATTGTTCCCAAAAGTCGAGATAACATCCTTGCATCATCAGAAGCAATTCTATGGACAGGTTTGTTAAGTTTCTAGAAGAACTGCCTTTGATGCCGGCTGGTGGGCATGGTCTTGGCTTGGTAAGATTTACTCATCAGACTTTCTTATCCCAGCATGGTGAGGAGGAACAATAGGACTCCACAGAGCGAGAAGAAATTCAAAATCTTCTCAATGTGAAGGAAGAAAAGAAAGATCAGAGAACCACTGAGAAGGGAGTTCTTCCGAAACAGCAAGAATCACATTTCAAACCTAGATGAACCAAAACGGCCGTCAAAAAGGGCGCAGCAACACTGGAAGATAGGTACTTTAGGTCTTCAAATCTTCCATCAGACAGAGTCAGCACATCGGAGTAAAGGAGCTCCATAATCTGGGGAATCTCTTTCAATTTTGTATCTCATGCAATCAGAGCCTCTACCCAAATCTATCACCAGTGACTCTAGACGTAATGCCTTGACTAAATGTGCAATGAGGCGGAGTAGCATCAGCCGGTACTGGTTGAGTAGCCTTAATGATCTTAACTTGGACTGTATCACTAGGAAGCTGACATCTAGGTGGTTATTTGTTACTATGAATCACTTGTAAGAGTCATGACAGGATAGATCCCTATCAACGTAATCAGACGTAACAACTTCAGAATTCAGTACACCATGGTGTGAACATACTTCCCCTTATTCAAAGGTTATAGATTTCTTAACTCTAGACTTATAGAAATCATCCTCTTTAGGCCTTGATACATATAATGAATGACAAAAATCGTTCACATTCGATCTTTACTGAGGAATATAATAAGAGGATGTCATCTATAACTAGAGGAAACTTTCTGCTAAGTGTGAAAACGTTGTAGGAGAACCACTGTTTTCTTGTCTACATGATCATAACTTGGTCTAATAGTCTTATGATAAGAATCTCCACTATGTCTTGAACACGAAGAATCCTTCCGATCATAGAACTAGATCCTGAGCGTGAAGAACTACCTGAAGGAGAGTCTCTAGATCTCGATAGTCATGCTTGGCTAGCAGAATCTTAATGACTATTCCTCCTACTACTGGTGTGAGACTTTGTAGGCATGAGGAGAAAGTATACTAAACCTTAGAGCTATCCCTTCCGGAGAACGTCGGCAGTGGTGACTGGAACGCCTCTCTAGAAGACTAGTATTCATCCATGGTCCTAAATTTGCACTTCTCTCATAAGATCGTCGTCTACGGAGACTATCACTGAAGACTTGCGTAGTGGACCTACGACCCTCCTGGGGGGGGGGAAGGGGAGCAATGTCTAGAAGATACAGTAAGCATCGATCTTATCCTTCCTAGTACCAGATGAATATACAATGGAGAAGAACCCTTTCTGGATCTACGACGATGGCTAGTCCGATTGGCTGAACTGGAAGAGAAACGTTGAACATTCCGCTGAAGACATAGGTGAAGACCCGACAGTTGGCCCGATGGAGAAGTGGTAGTATAATTTTGAATTCGAAGAACTACGAAGGCGGCCCGACAGTTGAATCGGCGGAGGAACGGTTGAATAATTCACACACCGGATAACCACTTAGACGGCCCGAAAGTTAAACTAGGTGGACGACTGGTGGAACCGAAAACACTGTATCTTTGGAAGAATAGGATAAATTAAATTTCCCTAACTTAATGCCACCTCTGGTCATAACACACTAACTTTCCTTCAAGCCAAGGAGGGAAACTCTGTCCTTCATACAAGAATATTATCTACTCCGCCATCACCATACAAGTCTCATGTTCCTCCTCTACATAACTCTTACCCCGTTGGTATAGTCTATCGTATATCAGCGGCCCTGCCGCAACATAAAGAGTCATAGCTACGGTACGTAATACAACTGCCGTCTAGGTGTTAGAGCTTAGTATCAAATTATACATACTCATAAATTACTTTTATAACATCATCACATACGAGCACCCAGCCGCCAGAAAAAAAAGCCGCCGGTCTTACAGGTGCCACCGGTACCGTTATCCATAACCATAACCCAGCAATAAGTCTTAACAAAGGCCTCTGGGCTTCATTCACTTGCCGCACGGGAGTCCCCTCATTTCTTAATTAACGCAACACTAGGACTCCGGTGGACTGAGGTTGTTAAGTTTCACACCAATAAAAGATCCAGACTGACTTCTCACGTATTGTGAATTAATCACTGGACTGAGGCAGAAATTTCTATCGCTGGTGAGACCGAGATGCCTTTAGAGCACTTGAGTGAATTGAACCGTTAATAGGCCACGGCTGGATTTCTTCCAACCCGTAAAGAGACGGCACCGTAGGGCTACTCAACCGTTGTTAATCTTCCAATTCACCATGACTGGAAGGAGTGGATAGACCACCCAGGTCGTAAGTTAACACTTATCCCTCGGATGTACATAAATCAACGGCCCTATCATCACAACTGCAAATGTGGCTAGACGAACTTGCCCTATAAACTGTCTAATAGCCTCTGTAGCAACCGTTAATAATACTCTGGAAGCTAATTCAAAGGTAGAACTTGACGGCTCTTGAAGTAGTTCTAGGTTTAGTGGTAGAGGTAGAAGTTCACCTTTTCACACACCATAATGCATTCCCCTTTCTGTCCTGTACAAAATGGGCGAGATTGAAAATCGTCATTTTCTCCTCATTTGGTAACTCTGCCAGTTGCTTAAGCTATAGTCTCTGGAAGAGCATCATATTTCCTACCCTGATCAGTCATGAAATTAGGGTACTATCCCCAAAGTTTTCGAGCGACTGGACCGGAAGACTAGGCATCACTGTGCACCCTGGAGGTCAGAGAACTTTTTCAGTCAGGTGTTCCCGTAAGAATACGGTTAATACGTCTGTCAGATCAAAAGAAAATATCATTCGGACCATTTTTTTGATATTTCCTACATATTTATACCTAATATTGATAGCAACCATTATTTTGCCAACCCAGATCTCGCCTCTTTCTGCTCAGTTTTTAGGGTACACTTAGTCGACGGTCACCAAAAAACACCTCATCTGCAGTGGGGTCTGGACTTACCTGTTCTCCTGGTCTTTACTGTTTGTTTTGTGAAATCCACCGTGAACGACCCGGGAGGTAGAATGCCTGAACGATATGGTGCCGTTTGATAAGCCTTGGCCGTTGTCTCTTTAACTTTCGCCATACACGGCGTCCAATTCACCAAAGATTTCTGGATCTCCAATGCTTCTACTGTCTACCTTTGTGGTATATTTACAAGGTCTCTCTCTGAACCCGCTTCTGCACGTTACACACAATCATGCGGGTCTTTGTCTTGTCCTTGTCGGAACTCTTTACCTCCAGAACCTCTTTGAAGCGGTTCCGTCATTCTGCAACATCAAGGTAAAACATACTTGTAACTGTTAGATACGATGGATGACCCGCACCGATAATCGGGAGTTCCAAAGGGTAGCGCAGAATAAGGCCAAGGAGACAATACGGACGACAGAAGACACAGGGCACCCCCCAAAAAAAATTTTGAGAAAAATTTGAGATTCATCGGCACGAGCTGGTAGTACGCTGTGAGAACACAAATGACATGGGCCCCCCAACGCGAGGTATAGAGCAATGGCGAAAAATAAATATAAATTAATGCAAGTGATGCAGACACGAGACAGGGACATATCCCAAACATCCCTGGCTGTCTAGGTGTGGACTTACATAGGGGGGGGGACTAAACTGGCCAAAGGAATAAGCCCAATTAACACCCGCCTAGAACGAGCAGTGGGCGAAACAAAGGCCTGAGGCTCGCGTGGGACAACATGTGAAGGGGAGAAGTCATAAGATTATATCTTCTTATGTTAACAGCTTCCGAATTCCAATCCGTAGAAACCTTCCAAATTCACTCCTTAGCAAACTTAAGGATTTCCGGGTCTAAGAAAACATCTCAAACGTGCCCAAACACATCATCTCCAAAAACTCCCGACACGGAACCGTAGTAGAGGTTGAGTTTACAGATATATATGTTACATAAACACACGCCGATAAATCGTGCGATAAAGTGAAATATTAGTTTAATTATCCCATTACAATTTTCCCACATGGTGCCCCAAACGAGACACAAAAAGAGCAAAGGGATTTGGACGCCAGTGACGTCATATGGTTGGGCGTACCGATGCTGAAGTGGGACCGCTGCTAGGGCATGGCCGCACCAAAATTTTTTATGTAATGTGGCAATATAGGGGTGTCTCTTGAGGCCTTTTTGAGCACAAAAAATGCACTAGTTGGATCATTTCGTAATGTAATATGGATAAAATAGAATTATTAGGAAAAACATTTTTTTTATTACAAACATTGGGCCACATATGTATATAGAAATCTGAAACAGTTTTGAGATAGGGTCTAAATATATTTTTTGGGTGACAGTCTTAACTTGACCCAATTTTCATCACATCAAATAGTCGTTTAACTTAAAATAAAAATTAAACATCAAAATGTCACAATTTCTATTCCTTTTATTATTGCAGAAGTGCAGCACCTACCAAATAAACTATTTTTTAATGAGAAGTTTAAGTAAAAGAAAAGGTGTTTGATCAAAACAAGCAAACAATGAAAACACAATCGCAACCAACCTACTTGAGACAAGAAGGCATTTCTTAAAAACACTAGTCTCATTGCCTTAATCACTTCAAACATTTGTACTGATTTGTTTTTTATGCATTTTTATGCAAATTAGCTCTCAAATAATGCATAATGTCACTGGCAATAAAAGTCATATCCTCATATAGCATCGAACACTTAACCCTTTATATGCAATTTCCTATTTTTTTATAAATATGCAAATTAGCTATTTGAATTACTATTTTGCATCATAATCTACATCAGGTTAGAACTTCTTGCCCTCCACCATCCACAAGTTTCAACTCACGGTATCCCAAATTTCACCAACTTCACCAAAATATCTCAACACGCACGCATACGCATACTTATACATATACAGAAATATATTACCACCTATAGGCCGAGTGATCACATCGTCGCTTCTAAAGGTCGCTTCTTACATAATGTGACATAATCGTATTTCATATATATTATACACTCAAAAGTTTGCTAACCTTGTATTTGGTTACAGAAATGTCTTAAAAGAGAGAAAAGGTGATTTTGAGTTGCTTATATTTTCAGTAGAAAACAGAATCTTAAGTTTTTTTATTTGCCCTATAAGACATAGAAATTTCAGCACACAATTGTACCAAAGAAACTTTCTCAGCTTAATCCTTTCAGATGGGGATATTTTTGATGGAAGGCTTACATCAGGGCAAAGTCATGCCTTTCAATTTTTTTATGAGTAACCTCATATGTGACTCTCTGTTGCAACTTTAAACTTAGTTCAGGTGAGACAAAAAAGCAGGTGGAAGACAAGCAACTTCATCATGTCCTGTAACAATAATACCTCTTTGCCTCAATTTGTCTGTGGCACACTTGTAGGTTGTCCTCTCTGCTTGTTTCCAGCCTGGCCAGTTACTCTGTGCCTGTATCCAGGCTTGAGTGCCTCCGCATCGTAAGAACTGTAAATCTGCTTCATGTCTTTCGTCTCTCCTGCAGGAAAAGGTCAAAGCGTTAAATTGTTATCACCAATAAAAATAAGTTTATTCTACATTGCTTTGAATTGAGATGCTGTAACACTAATTCCTAGTAAAAAACTTAGCACATCAGATATATACCAAATACCATCTGTCTGTTTTGGTTTGTGGAATGGGAAGAGGGCCATGAGGTCATGAAGGTCAACATGAGTCAACACATGTAGCCACTACCCAGGACCATTTGTATCCAAGTGTCCCAAAAATCGATCAACTGTGGATAGCCCAATCAATTTGACAATCGGACCATTTTTTTGCATAACCTCTAATTACATATAGATGAACCTTTGACCCCACTAAAGAAGGGTAACTATGGGGCCACTACCCAAAGACCATTACATACAAGGTTGAATGGTGTGTGTTGTGCAAACATATGTTAGAGACCAAGTTTTCCATTTTACAGAAAAAAAGCAACAAATGCACAATTGCTATATTTACATTAATTACCAGCATTTCTCTAGTAAGCTATATTATAAGACACTAATAATGTTCCTGGATGGACCCAATTTGAATGCTGCTTTTTAGAAAATGGAACAAACACATAATGAAAAATGTTCATCCCCTACCACATAATTATTGTCCCTTGGATGTCTCGCATGACTTGAAATGACCTCAAAGATTTTTGGCACTGAATTTTGACCACCCCACCAATTTTTAATCCTCCTACCACATGTTTTAAGTGATTTTGACCTTGGATGACCATCGCATGACCTTGAAATGACCTTCACTTCAACATTTTTTGGCACTGAATGTTTGACCACACCCACCAAGTTTCATCATCCTACCAACACACAGAAAGGTTTATACAATTTTAAAACTCCTTTTTTGCCTATTTTTTGACACCCCATTTGACCTTTTACCATGCCGAACATGACCGCTCCGAACTCCATCCGCGCCTATCCCCTACTTGAGTGACATCTATGGTGCGAAATGGCCACCCAATACTTGCTCCATCAAAAAAAAGATATCGTGTTGACAACGTTTATTATAGGCAATTTAGCACCTATTTTTTGCCCTTATTTGACCCTATTTTTGACAACTTGACTTTGACCCATGTCCCCTGACCCACTTTGTATATCCCACCCACTGCCTACTTAGATACATCTATGTTGCAAAGATGGACTTCCGCAATTGCTTAGTTTCTGAAATATCGCGTTGGACGCGCACACACACACACAACACACACACACCAACCGAACGGCTACCATTTCTATAGTCCCCCTTCGCCAACAAAAGTTGGCGGGGCCAATATGTATAAAACGGAAAACTTTGGTCTCTAACATATGTGGAAACAGTAGTTAATAATGTTCGTGGTAGGTAATGTTAGGGTTAACATTTTAAACCCACAGACCGACACGCCGACACACACCTACCAAGCAATCCGTAGCATGTCCTCTTGCCTAAACACAAAAACCTGACTAAGATTTAAGGAGACACAATTTGCAGTCAGCTCACTTATTCTATATTTGTAAACAGCGTGAAAATGTAAGCAAGTGCTTTGGCTGATGCCCTGGTGCATTTTAGAGTTAGACCGAGTCCAGGGTTTTCCTCTGCCGATCTGATGCCCGATACTTTTTTGTCGTATCGGTCGATCCACCGATCCGATCCGATTGGTTTGTCCTAATATGTTAAAGATCGACCCACCCTAGTGAGTACTAGAGGAGTTGCACAGGTGGTTCAACTTTTTAAACTTATAGGAATTGGCGACGATGATTATAGTTAATAATCTGTGTGGTCCACATTTGTTACAAGTTCCGATGAGGGTATTTAGAGGAAAAGGTTATCTCTTTACTTACCAGAATGTGTGTTGTGTGGAAAATATTAAAAGTACCGCAATCAATAAGCGGGGGCCATGGTAAATTCCCGCAAAAACAACTCCTGTCCTGAGTTCATCAGAATATCAGACCATCATGCTCATTTAAATTGAAGATTTCACTTTATTATTATTTGCAGTTCAAAATGATTGCGTTCAAGTTTAATAATTCCAAAACTTTTTGTTACAATTATAACCGTAGTCGATCAACCGGCCTTCACGTGCCGTCCACCCCCAGGTCAGACGTCTACAATAGGCTAATTATGCTTGACAGGTGCAAAGGACATGTGCGTGTACGGCTTATGATACGGCAGTTACTTGCGGTTTAAAATGTGAAAAAATTATTTATAAAATTCTTGTTTCGCCAGAACAATGACAAATCAATTGTGATGCCCATTCTCATTCATTTGTATATTTTTTTATGTGATTTACCAGTCATTTCTTTTAACATATTTTGTCACGGGAAGTATTACCCCCCCCACCCCCCCCCCCCCCCAACCACCCACTCCCCCCCCCCCCCCCCCCCCCCCCCCCGCAATCAATTCAATGACGTAAATGGGATTCCCCGGGAAAAAACGTGTCTTAGAGTCAAAAACAAACAAGCGCAGAGCATAGCGATTGCATGAGCAGACCTGTACCTCGCACCTCGCAAGGGCTGAGAATTTCATTGACCTTGCTGCTGATTGAGCCAATTATTCTTTTTTATTGTATCATAATAATCAATGAGAGCGTGGATAGATGAGTAGCTAGCCGCCCACATGGCCTGGGGATTAGCGTTATTAATGTTCTAAGCAAATTGATATTCATTCTTACCACAGGTCACAAACGCGGCGGCTCATGTTGGCTCGGTATCAAAAACTACGGCGGTCGGAAAAAGTATGAGTTGCATTATTACTCAGGGCCTAATACGTAGCATACTAGCATGTGGGAAAAGGGGTTTGGTGCTCGTCAAGCACCACAGAGCTAAAACTAACGATAAGAAATATTTAATTTTCTCAGTGCCATGGGTTCCATATGGTTTACACTAGTTGAGGGTATTTTCGTATTTAAATCAAAATTTCTGACACTCTATGATGCAAAAAATCCCAACAGAACCTATGATTTTAGATAGTTCATTTACACCTTTCTCTCGATCTATGGCTGTAAACGTTTAGTCTCTCAAGCAGAGCAATGAATTAGATATTTTTTGCAGTCTTTGTCACACACACACTGTGGGAAAATCTTCAGTATCTGCCGTATAAATCAAAACAAAGTTTTCTGCTTGATTCCCCTTGTTCTTTTCAAGCACTTGCAATCCAATGAGGAGATATTGAAATGAGATGAGTAGCACCACGTGAGGTGGTAAAGCTATACAGGTGGTGACAACAATTTTATCTTAACTGTTATGTTCTATGCAAATAGTATGAGAATTCATTGCAGCCCGCAAACCATGTTGACAAAAAAACAAACTTTAGTCTCTTCTACGTATTTATTATGACCACTGTGATGACTTATAGGTTGAGGGTTGACTTTGGGCTCTTATTTCCTTTAGGCGATTAACCTTGGTCTCCTATATAGGTCTATCTGCCCGGTATACAGTCTTTTCCCTTCATTTTTTTCTTAATTCCCCGCTCAACCCCTCGTATAGCTTATCGTTTCTTATTATCCTTTGCTTTGTTCCCCTGTGTTCTATCTTTGTACTGTTACCTATTCTAACTTTGTTGTCCTCGTTCCCAGTTCTTTCAGCATTACTTGCCGTCTTCGTTCGTTTCTTGATATTTACCTTGGCCTCTCCTCACACTACCTCTTGTTTTTTCCCCTTGTCTCTTTGCCATCTAATCCTTTGTGGTGGTTTTTCTGTTTCTTTGATACAAACTTACGCCACTGCAAGTTGAAAACGAACTAAAAAAATACGTAACGAAAGCGTTGGAAACAGGAATATTTCGGCAGGTAGTTCTGACTCTGGCTTACTAGGATTTTTTTTTTATGTTCATGAAGGCTTTAACTTGAAGTACACAAAAAGATTACAAAATAATGAAAACACAAGGCGAAATACGTATTTTACGCGCTGCGTTTAAAATATGTCCCCGCAGCATGGCGAGATCACTAACATGCGCTAAATGCAATGACAACACCACCACCCCTCCCCAACACCCCGCAACACCCACCCAACATTCCCCGCAACATCCACCCCAACACCCCGGCAACATCCCATCCCCTCCAAACACCCCACACAAAAAAACAAAAAAAAAAAAAAAAAAAACTCCACAAACATCCACCCCCTCCCCAACACTCTGCCAATACCCACCCCACCCCCTCCTTAACACCCCTCAACCAACCCCAACTCCCCGCAACACCCCACCCCCACCCAATACCCGTAAACACGCCACCCCTTCCCCAACACGCCACTCCCCTCAACAAGCACCCCGCAACACCCTCCCCCTCCCAAACACCCTCACCATCCCCCAACCTACCACCCCCTCCCTACCACAATGCAACACCCCACCCCCTCCCTAACACAATGCAAAACCCCCACCCCCCTCTCCAACACCCCGCAATACATAACCCCCTCCCCAACACCCCTATGGATAGTAGTCTCATGTAGCGAAGTTATTTTGCATTCCGATATCCCGTTTCAGAGATACAACAATTGCGAATATTACTTAGCTCATTTGCAAACCTAAGTCCGCTGGCTCATATATCACATACTTTCAAATTGCCAAGAGATGTGGGCCCCATGATAGACTTTCAAGCAGCACAGGAATTTTTATATCCAATGTACAGTGTCAAAAATATCGCAATTACGCTGATTTTTGCATAGTAATTAACTCATTTGCTCCAATTTGCCCAAAATATAACCCAAATCTAATCAGGTCGAGACTCTTCAGCCCGCTTCCTTCCACCAAGGTACATCATTATAACGCCTTACGGAACTCCAGAAAACTCGTCCACAGGCCTTGCAACAGGAAATTTTCATAAATTATTCAAATGAAAAATACTTAATTAGCCATATTTTACGCCCAAAATCTAATCAGGGCGAGAACTGATCAACCCGCTTCTTTCCACCAAGTTACATCATGTTGCCTATACGGAACTCCAGATAAATCCTATATACAACATGGTTAACATTTTTATCACTGACGGACGGACGGACGAACGACGCACGGACGGATCGGACAGACGGCTGCTGCTCATTTTATAGTATAGTCCCCGTTCCGAACTCGTTCGGCGGGGACAATAAAGCGTAATTTTCAATGTTGACCAAAAAAAACTTAGTCTCTTCTACGTATTTATTATTACCCTTTGATGCTGTACAAATACAGCACTGCAAGTGAAAACGAACCTAAAAAAATACTTCACGCCAGAAGTTTGTAAACGGGAAATTTGGCCGTATTTCTGGACTCTGCTTCTCAGCATTTTATGTCATTGAAGGCTTTGAACTTGAAGCACAAACGATACAAAATAATAAAACATAAAGCAGTAATTTTCTTTCTCCGTTACTTACAACGACGAATTTCCGTTGGAGAGCAGAGAGGTCATGCGCCTGTCATGGCGTTGTAACTAGACATACCAATAACAGTTGCGTATAAGCTGATTTGGAACCAGCCTTGTTGAAGTTGAGATTCATGATAGTATTATCGTAAGTAGCTCCTTATCCTTAAGTTTTCTCATGTAGGTAAAAGTTATAAAATTGATAAGATGATAGCTAAATACACAATCAAATCAGTTTGAGTAACTCGTGTTTTTTCCAACTTAAAAACTGGTAAAATTCCCATTATACTTTGTCTCTTTCTTTCATCTTCCATATATCTGGTTGAGGATCGTCAAACTCGGACATTTTTTGCCGATCCGATCTTTTGCGATTTAGCAAAATCGCCGCCGATCCGATTTTCCGATACAAATCTCGGTTAATCTCTATTCAATTTGATAAATTTGAAAAAAAAAAAAACAGAACCATGTAGTATGCGCGCTGTGTATTGACGTTATTTGAGGTTGAAACGCTCCAGTCATACCGTTAGTTTGCTACATTCGCCTGCGCTTGCCAATGTTGAGTCTCGTTGCGTATGTTTGTTGCGTTCAACGGGTTGGTGGCAGTCCTTTCTCATTGTATTTAAGCCACAAGGATTGCGAAATTGGGTTACAGAAGACCGTAAATTATAAAGCTGTTAAAGTATAAGAATAAAGGTATGATTTGCGGAAACGGTGCTCTCTTTACGACGAATTGAAACCGGCGACACCATTATTATTGCATGGAAGAACTTGCCCTCCGGCCTCATTCTTTCACTTAAAATAATGGTATCGTCTTGCTTTCAATTTGTCGTAAAGAGAGTACCGGTTCCCCAAATCATACCTTTATTCTCTAAATTTGCAGTTTACAAGTACTTATATAGGTTCCTGTAGTAAATACTGTGCAATCCAATGTGAAATTGGTCTAACTAATGACCTGAATAATCTATTGTTGGATAACCTCATGATGAGATACACCCTTTTCCATATTATGGCTTATCATTTGCTTTGTTCCAGAGTTCAAACTTTTTTCCAAGGTTTCACACTAGAGATGCTTTTTAAGCCAAAGATGCATGATAATATTTCCCATATAACCACTCTAAATCCAGTCAGGCGGGTGATACTGTGTACAAATGCCCATAGACAATTTCGATATCGATAGTGATAGCGCCACCATTTTCGATAAGCTACATAATTATTTATGCATAAACGTTTTCATGACGTACACCAGGGGACGACGTAGCCTAATAGCGCCACGTACGACTAGCAAACTATAAGCTACAGATTTCATGCAGATCAGTGTGCAGTACGCATCCATTCTCTTGATCGAGTGTCCTATCCCGATTTATTTATACTTTGATTACCACCAAATAGGCGGGCCTCATAACAATGCGAACTGATATGGAATAATGGAGGTGCAAGACAACGCAAGAGACGCAGTGTGAATATTATGAGTGGCGCGTACGCGCAATTCTGTGCAATCGCTGGAGTACATTTGATTTACTTTTACGCGCGGAATGATAACAACCGAATAATTCCCGCCTATTTGGTGGTAATCAAAGTATAGGATCCCTGATCCAGTTGCTTCTACTCACAGAGAAGTTACATATGGTTTTAATTCAAACATTTAAAGGTCCATGGTCCGATCGCTAATAGCCTCGTCCCCTGGGATGCCAGATTTTTTCCCGGAAGTGGTCAAAATTTTGGTATCAGAAGAAAGCTACTATTTTCTCATTTACCCTGTGAAATCTTAGGGCTAAATGATGTTTGGTTTGGATGTTATGAGCGAAAATATGCTCCATTTTGGTCGACCAATATTAATTTTACACAGTACTCTATGGGCTTACAAAATCACGTTTCTGGCTCTCCCGTCAAAACGGATTGAAATATCGGGGCGAAACTTTACAGATGGGATTTTGGAGTGAAGGCCATTCTATCAAGATGAAAAAATTATATACTTAAATCGGGCCATCCCCCTTTAATTATTGTGATTTACTCCCAACCTAATGTGCACAATGACAAAAGAGCAAGATTTAGGTCACTTCAACATACTTCTGCGGTGAGCTTGAGGTTCAGAGTACTCACATTAGTTCTGCTGGTCCCACAGATTTGGGCACTTTAATAATAATAATAACAATTACTTAATAATAATACAAATGATACTTAAGGGGAAAATTGAATTATTCATTAGGCTATAATGAACTCTTATTATTATTTAAATTAATATTCATATCCTTAGTTATTCTAGAGGATTACCCTTAAACTTCATAAATTACTATTCATATCCTTTGTTATTCAAAATGGGATAAACTGTAATACTGTGGGTTAGGGGGAAAAATATTGAGGGGGAACGAAATTTCGCCCCAACGTCATAATTAGTACATACCAATAGCCATTTTCTCCCTAACCTACTAGATAAGCTTATAATAATAATGATGACGTTGATTTATAACATGCACATATCGATCCTATGGGGTGCTCAAGGCGCGATTGCCAATTATTATTACCGCTGCCATCAGGAAATCGTCACAATCATTTCGCTTCATCAAAGTGCCTGCTGGTTAGGCGCACAACTCTATCAACACTTAGATTGTAATATCCCCAGAACAGCTACCCAATTATCGCTTGGGTCAACAAAGCAATTGAGACTTACCCAAGGAGACAAAACACGTTGACCACAATGGGGCTCGAACTCACAATTTTAACGGTTCAATGATCATGAGTGCTGCACTTTTCTACTGGACCACACATGCTCTCAAGTGTCCAGTAAAATTGACTGAACCCAGTGATAGTATGAACCCTGTTTGCTCCTCAAGAGTACATTATTGTTGTATAAAGGCAGATTTTTACTTTTCCCAACTCACTTTGGTAAGTAGTAGTACTCGTTTCTGCATACGTTTAATCAATTCATCTTGCCTCTTCTTTTCCTCCTCAAGTGCTAGCATCCTGTGGTTGGTTATCATCAGCTCTTCTCTGGTGTTCTTCAAGGCTTGCTCATGGGAATGGGAACTACAGGAAAATGTAACATAAAATATATGATTACAGAAGGTGAAATTCATAGCAGCCAACCATATGCCTATAAAAGGGTAGGCATATGTGCTGCAATTTATCAATCCAGAATAATTTCAGAAAGTTTGAAAATTTATCAACATTATGTTGAATAAAATATATGATTTTTCAATAGCTTCCAAGCTTCTAAATAGCCCAGGTTTTCAAGTATATTCATGATGTGAGTTATTCTATCAGATTATTGATAACACCATTCAGGTCATGGGCCCTTTTACAACTGATGCCACTATGGAGATCAACTGCTATACTCTCTCTGGTCTGCAGCTTGAAATGACATTGTTTTTCTATTGTATCTTTTAGTGAAGATAGATATATAAATAGTGACAACATACATAATGGGCATGTAGATACTGTAAAAAGAATCTATTTTTGTAGCAAGAATTTTTGCTAATTCTTATGACAACTGGTATTCTGCACATACATACCTTGCCATGTACTGGCCTTGTTTTTCCAGCAAAGCTGCTTGTTGGTGTTGAAGCTCAGCTATTCTTCTTGAGAGCTGTGATGGAGAGCTATATGCCAAGGAAAAAAGAAAACTATGATCAACTTTTTTTTACATATATTTTCACTTATTTACAATTTTGGGTCAATACATCTTGACTTTCTTGATTTATGTTCTCAGTCATCCAGTACTGTAGAAATTAGAAAAGCAAATATGAATGGCACATTTTAAGCAAATTTTACTAGCAGAAGAAATGTTGGCCTTTTGGCAGATGACCTTATTTAAAACCAAACTACTTTTGGGTCAAGCGGTTCATTCGTACAGTTAAATTGCAGTGTTACTTGCATAAAAAAATGTTATGGTACTTGTGCATGTTTGTTCACCAATTCTTAAGATTGACTCTCAGTCTCAAAAGCTTAATAAGGAATACACATTGTTTCATTAAAGAGACACTGGCACATTTAAAAAATAGTGCGCCCTCAAGATTTTTCAAAATCGATATTTTTGCATGGTTGTAAAGCTTTTATATACAAAAGCCCTCACCCAAAATAATTAAGACCAAATCAGCTTCCTTATGGGTAAACAGAACGATTTTATAATTTAACGTCGCCGGCGACGTTAAATTCAGCAGACAACGAAAATGGCTTTTAACACAAGAGCACGTACTCCGTATGCATGTTTCTCAGTGCTATGCACACTGGTTGAGACCGTCTAGAAAAAAAAACCTTGTGGTGTTTAATATCAGTGAGTAAACAGAGTCAAAAATATTCATGTAATTACCCTTTGTTGATTAAAGTTATGGAAACTTAAAATTGGCCCTAACAATTACCTCAAATGTCTCTTTATCCCCTCATATCAATGTCCCCTATCTGTTTGGGGGTGGGGCATTTTATTTTTTATGATGTGAAAATATTCTCTGTTCTGCCATGGCCTGACTCGCTTTGAGAGCAAATTGAAGAAATTTCATATTTTGTGAAAATGTGCAGTGTCCCGCTTAAAAGAAGCAAAGGTTTTTATGAACAGACCACAACTGGTGGATATGGCCCTTGAATGGCACTTTTTAAAAATAAAGCATTGGAAGCTGCATGATCAAAATCCGACCTTTGACAAGATGTCTTTAAAATGTAGATGCATTGAACTTTAACATGTGAGTATGGTTTTGTGCTTTGGTAACAAGATAATTCAAAGAGTAAAAAATTGGATCTTTCCCTAGAGAATTCCATATCCTAGCAGGCCCATATAGGGTGCATCAACCAACCAAACCCCCCCCCCAGCCACAAAGGTCCCCTTCTTGCTGATTTTTGATAAAAGGTTGAAACAAAGTCCACTTTTTGGTGATTAAATCTTCCAAAAAGTCCAAAAGGACCATTTTAGGGGGTTAGGTACACTTTTACCAAAGGTCTGCTTTTTCCAAAAATGTCCACTTTTTAAAGTTCCTGCAACCCGAAATAATGCCTGTGGACGGCTCTGCCATATCCTATGTTATACATAGGTATGTTTCATTCAAACACATTATGTTTATAAATCATCTAACTGAAGCCTGATTTCCTTCCAATGTTGACTGAAACATATCAATTTCCCTTCTGAGAAGTGGAATGCCCCAAAATACCTATTTAGCACCCCTAAAAGAGAAAATGGTCCCTCAACCAGTGACCCCAGGTCACACCTGTTAGCCATTACTCTTCCCCAACTCCGTTTTGGCTCAACCCACACGGACCCAGGCACATATCATTGTGTGGCGTGTCTGGAAGCGGGAAGTCAACATTGTTAAGGAAATCAGGCTTCAGTGATATGATTTATAAAACATATGTGTTTTTGAAAAATCATTCAACTGAACTGATTTCCTTTACACTCAAGTTGACTGAAACATATGCATTAAACCCCCGTTGAATGAATATTTTCCAATCAACACCAGACTAGCACACACCAGTCGGATGTGGAACATGATATTTCAGCGAGTCAGGCATAGATGTTCAGTCAAAGGTAGACCAAAAACGCCAGAGCTAAAAAACATTGAATCTAGATTCCTAAAGTCAAGAAGCCAATAACTCACCTAGAAAGTAGAGTACACCAGGTGTGAGTAAAAGGACCTCAGCTTTATAATGTTATTAAGACCTGGCCAAAGTTTTTTTTGGAGAGGAGCCAGAGGCCGCCGCGAATCCCGCAGAAAAACCCGAAGCCTAAGGAATAGGCGAAGGAGACTCGCTGACAGAGACTGGAGTGCGACTAGGCCCTGGACCACAGGGCCCGAACACCCCGCGGCAAGAGGGGCGGAGATAAGGTCCTCACAGCCTTGGCGAACAACTGTGGATCCGGGAGGGAACCATAGAAGCGCAAGGCGGACCCGCGTAAAGACGCGGGGCAAATAAGCCTAACCCCCCAACAAAACAAAGAGGAGGGGCGCCCTTAAAGAGGGGTCCGATCAGAACTAACCCACAGGAGAACCCCACGGGGAGAGGCCCGGGGGAGATAAAGGTTTAGAGACTGATGAAGGCTAAGGCCCCATCGCCGTTGTGGGCTGAGAGATAAGACCGAACCCTGACCCGATTAACAGCTACAAGATAAGGAAATCTCCGAGCTAATCCATCCGGGAAAGGGACCTGAAAGAGTAATAAAGGCGAGGGCTAGAGCGACGCCGCACCCAACGATTGGGGGGCTTCGCCAAGAAACGCGCCGATAGAACTCAGAACCCCCAAGAGGGACTAGCCTTTCGGGTCAAAACGGACGCCTTTTGCAGAGTGAATGGAACGAACCAACGTCACCGAAGGACGAACCGAACAACCTAGACTGTGGCAGGCTGAGATAGGCGACTGAAAAATCCAGACAACGGGCGATCGGAGACAGCCAACGAAGCCTCAAAATAAGCAAAAAGTCCCACTCAGCCTGTCACAGCCAGGGGATGGAGGGACGATTCAGTCACAGGGCCTCTGACTTCGGATGTATACCGAACACCGAGGAAAGAACGAGGCAGAGATCTCCTCAATAAAATACTGTGATCCGCGACAAAACCAGAACCGGGCCACCGAAGAGCAGTCAAAGGCCAGATTAAATGATAAAATAGCACTTCCTCCCCAGATCGGGCCAATCAATCCTGGCCCGAAAGGTAGACAAAGTGGGTGAACCACCGAGAAGCCTACCAGCGGGGAGAACCCAGAGTTATCTCTGTTCATTAACACGAGTCGAGCCCCGAGAGGCGACCCGAGCCGAAGCTCAACTAACTGCTTCGGGAAAGCCCGAGCAATAATCCAACCCAATGGCGACTGCAGCAGAGAGCCAGGTGCAAATCGTATAATGACAGAATGATCCTAACCTGAAGGAACTTCTTGGCCGAACGACGAATTCGTATCGAGGAGGCAAACAATAGCCGCTTAGCCGAACTCCGGCTACGGGCATAAGATTCCCCGAGAAGGTCCCGACAGCATAGCGCCTTCGCACAATCTCTCCCGAGATAAGAAAGGTAAGAGGCCCCGGAGAGGTGCTACCGAACAGACGAGATACCGACTAAGATCACCAAAGCCTCGAGAAAAGGGTGTAACCAACTCGTCAACCCAACTCGAGACGTCAGACATGACAGATGACTCACCGCGAGGTTTACCGCTCCCGAGACATTCCACCCGGAGCGAGAAGCTCCCAATCGACTTTAAAGTTCAGGTCCCTTTGACCGACTAGGATAGAGGGATAAAAAATCCCAGTCGGAAGTGGGGGGCATCGCCACCATGTCAATGGCTCCTAGATCATAAAGACAGGAGCCGGAGCAACCGAACTGTCCCAAGACCCCAATGGTACTAAGGGGAAAAGCACAGATCCGTCGCCAAGAGCCAGCAACCGAACGTGTCCCTAGGACCCCGAGGGGAAACTAAGGTAAAAAGCACAAGATCAGTCGCAGGCACGGGGGACGACAAAACCAGGTCACTGCCAAGAACAACTGAGAAAGCCATCCCCTTAGAAGCGAGTGCGGAGAACCCACCAAACTAGGGGAAACCCCGTCGCGGGGATTCCACTAGGCAGCACATTGAGGCAGAAGGCGTGGCAAGAAAAACCCGCAAGTGATGGATCGAACAACGGAGCCTGAAAACCGCTGGATGGGAGGGAACCCCTAAGACAGAACCCGACGAATCGGGAGCACACCCGGGGCCTGAAGCCCGGGACCCGCTTAGTCGGCCCGGACGAGCCCCAACGCTTGGCCTGGACGAGCCCCAACGCTATGCCGGAACAAGGCCCGACGCTAAGCCGTACAACAAGCCCCAAAGAGGGGGCACCGTCGAGCCGTCCCAAACCCGTGTCCGGTCCCCCGAGGGAGACAAGCGTACCAGGCTAGTCAGCCGGGAGCCAAGGGAATGTGCGAGAACTGTCAAAGCCACCCCTAACTCCCGAACAAACGGAGAAGGGATCCACTTTCAAGACACCGACCAACAGTGAGCAGTGTCCAGGCAAAATTCGAAAGACCTCAAGGCTAGCCCCAAGGGGCGAGGATTAAGGCCTGGTATCACAGGTCAGGTTTAGACAACAGGCCAAACCACCAGCGTGCGGACAAACGAGCCCATAGGGGCCTAGGGCATCCACCTTGGGTGGGGAGCCACGGCCCCCAAGAGGCACCCACGCATCAGCATCAAGACTGAATGACCGAAGCCCGAACCGGCAAGCGCAGCTAGGCCCCCCCCAAAAAAAAAAAAGGGCAGGCCGAGGGCACCAGCCGGCATAGGCCGATTACTCGCGCCGCACAAGAGTGAGGACAGAGAGGGCAAGGAGAAACAGCCCAAGACGCAATGACAGGTCCCCGTACGTGTTTAAGGCCGGGAGAATGACATAAAGCCCCTAACCGCCGCCATGCCTCGGCCGGCCCAGTGAAGCCCCTGAGGGGCCACGCCACCGCATAAGCACAGGCACCATAAACCCCCAAGGGGGCCAAGGTAATACACCCCAAAAGGCAGCAGGGCATCAGCCCTATGCCAGGCCCGACAAGGGTCCCCCAAGGCTGCGATGAAAGACCCAGTGGCCAGCTAACCCGATGGTAGATGAAGGTCAAAGTCGAGTAGCAAAGGCTAGGTGATGAAAGCCCCAAGGCCAAGGCCAAAGCGAAAAGTCAAGGACCGCCAATGCTAAAGGCCACGCCTTCAAGGAAGTCGGGGGCTAAAGACCAAACCAGTATCACACCCACTGGATACATGGTCGAGACCCCAAGGTGGCACAGAGCCTAACGCCAGAACGGCAACTGGCACTAAGGCCCGAACTCGGAAGCTCGCTAGGCCCAGCTGATCCCCAGGAGGGGAGCAGCGAAGCTGCATCATAGCCGAGTCCAAGTTCCCCCATGGAGACAGTGGACCAGGCTATGCAGTCAGTAGCTAACAGCCAGAGCCCCTACGACCAGGACAAAACAGCCAAGGCCTAAAAAAGCCCAGCGCCAACTTGCAGAGACCAAGGCCTAAGAAGTCCACGAATGTGCACAGAATCTTAACTGGCCCAGACTAGCACCATGAAGTTATCTAGGCTACCGATTTATCAGCAATAGGTCCGCCGCCACAATGCAAGCGAGGAAAGCGCCGGCGACCCAGAGCTGAAAAGCCCATGGAGTTTGCAGACGGCCGCGAGGCTACCCAAGCTCCAACAGGAGCCCGAGCACAAAGCAACCCAGCGAAGCCGGGGGCAGAGGGCACAAAGGCTAAGGTCTGGACCCCGACCAAGGGCAGGCCTTATGCACGTCGGATGCGCCCCACGCCAGGCCGTGGCGGTCCAGGCCGCCACTAGGCAGGGCAGACACCCCCAAGTGGGTGTGACCCTGCAATGCAGAATCTAGAGCCACGTCGGAGAATCGCGCTGAATAACTCCGGGACTACACAAGCCTGAGAGGGCTCCCACCCACCCCAAGGCAGGCAACATGCCAGCCAGGGGTGAAGCCCACTCAGGCTAGGCCGCCCCGAAGGGGAGAGCCCTGCCAAAGAACCGGCTTGTGGTAGACCCGAGAGACCCGCCGAGACCTACAGCATCCCCGATGGGAGCCCCGCCCCGAAGCCAGGCGGCGCGACATCCCCGCGGCGCCAGGTCGCGGCGCCGGGAGTTGAAAGTCAACACCAGTGAAGGCGGACAAACAACCCCCGAGCAACGGCCCCCGTGAGAGGGGACCAGACGCTGTGGTTAGCCGAAAGTCAACGCCAACGACGGCGGATAAACGTCCACCATGTGCCGCACACTCCTGCTGGAAGGAGGGCGCACAAAGAGGATTGTGTGAACAATCAACCCAAGCCGATCACCTCCGAGAGGTGAAACGCTATAAAAGGGAGGAGTACTCGCCACCGAAGGCGGGAGAACAGCCCCTAGAAGTTCCGGAGCCACAAGCTATACAACCCGCAAGAGACTTATAGTGACATGGGCTACGCACGGGCCCGCAGCGCGCCCTGAGAGTGCATGCTGCCGCCTGCACCGAGCTCCCCGCGGATGCAAAGCCCCGGAGGCTGCCCCACGAGGGCGCCGAGAGCGGAAACACCCACTGGGTGAACCGTAACGGCGGAACCGTAGCGCGAACTAGCGCTGGACCAGCCGCACCAGTAACCGCACACGAAACCCCGCGGAAGGCGGGACCACCTGCGAATCGCGTCGCCCCACCAGTCCCGCGAAGGGCTTGGTGAAGCAAGCAGCACGGGCCAGATTAACCCCGCGGGCTAGCAGGCTAGCCACGCGGGTGTGCCGTAACGGCTGAACCGAAGCGGGAACCAGTGCTGGTCCGAACCGCACCAGTAACCGCACACGGTACCCCGCTTTAGCGGGGACCAACCTGGCGAAGCGCCGCTCGCAGCCACCTAGCCCTTGAAGGCCTGGTTAAGCATGCAACACGAGCCAGATTGACCACCGTCTCGCTATTAGGCTAGCCATGCTGGGAGCAGTGAGCAGACACGACACCCACGGCGCCCCGTTATTACTGGGCACGAGAAACCACCTCAGTGCCTGACGAATCAAGCCCCGCGACTGGTACCACGGCAGCGCGGACGCAGGGTCCGAGACCCCTGAACCACGAGCGCCGGGTGTCGGTTAACTGGCGATGGATCGGCCGAGAAAACCCGGGCGTCACCATAGCCAACACCCGCCACCGGACGGACTGCAGCCGCCCAATCCCACATGGAGAAGAGCAGAGCATACAACGCTAGCCTCCCCGATAAAGCAAAGGCTAAATCAGCAGGCGAGCCAGCGCCTGCCGCGTGCTAGCCAGGCTGGCCCCCGGAGGGAGACGGGCCACCTAGCACGCTATGAAGCAACCGAGGCTGCCGTACCGGAATTTCTGCAGCCGCCAAAATCCCCATGATAAAGCAGAGCAACCGCGCTGCCTGCACCGAGTAATCCCCTAGGGAACCAAGGCGAGCCAGCGGCCGGTATCGAGGTAACGGGCGGAACTCCCTAGGAGAACCACCCTACTAAACGCCATGAAGTAGCCGAAGCTGCAACATCTTTAGGTGCTCCCAAAGCAAGCGGGGCCGCTTGGAAGAACCCCCTCGGACCGGACCCGACAACCACCCCCCCTTTCCCTTGCGAAACATAGAAAACACGAACTGTGTTCAATGGCCGAACCATTGGAAACAGAAATGCCACCGCAAATAACAGCACAAACTGAAGCGCCGCTGAAGCAAGACCCGAATGAACGCACGGAAAAAGAAGGTCGCGGGGCTGCAATCGCAAAGACGCTGAGATTTGGGTGAAGGAGCCAGATGGGCGCCGAGCCGGAACGAAAACGAGCATTGAAAAACAAAGGTGTGCCGCGGTAAGACCCGCCCCGCCAACGCGGAGACAAAGAACCGTCGGGTAACAAGTCACACAACACGTAAGAATTTTAAAGTCATTTTTCACATATTTTATTAAATACAACAAGCATAAGCATATAGACACACTCACCCAATAAACTGTTTTTACTTGATAAGCAATGCACTACAAGAAACAGAACAGGCTCCAAAAAGCAGGCATCCAAAGCACAGGCAACGGTCGGCATGGCTCCTTTTGTTACCTTTTTTACGCCGCACTTCAGACCAACAATGCACCGCATCGGCGGGAAAAGGATACCCATAAAACTCTCCGACGGGCGTAAAAGTCGCCGTTTAATCCGTCCGAATGAGCGTTCTAAATCCAGTAATAATAATCCCAGTAATATATCCCAGATAGATTGGTATTAGTAATAGGAGTATTCCGTAAGATCGACAACCTATTCCGTCTCAAAATCTCGTTATTTTTGGCTGCTAATGACAAGGCTGGCGGTAACACTCTCCGTTTGGTAAGAAGAGGAAAGAAGCGGGTCCAAAAGCAATATGTGAGTAGAGAGTAATGGCTAACATGATGTGTGACCCTGGGGTCACTGGTTGAGACACAGAAACATTTTAGATTTTTCTCTTGTAGGGGTCTAAATAGGTATTTGGGGCATTCCACTTCTCATAGGGAAATGCATATGTTCCCGTCACATTGGTGTAAAGGAAATCATTCAGTAATGATTTTACATTTCATCTATTGGCTATAGTTTGGTCCTTATGCATTTTTCCATTCCCACTAGCGTCTCGATCGGCTCTGCCTTTTTCGCGTGCGTATCATTCTATGATTTCAAGCACAGCACGCACGATTCACGGCAGCACCACATAAAAAGGCCAGTGACGCCACCACCTTCAACTTAAGATTACACACCCTATAGCAGAAGTGATACCACACATGTAACTGACTTTCACTCTATGTGTACTAGATTCATATCAGTAGAAGAATGTGAAATACACTTGAGGAGTGAACAAAATCTTGGACACAGAGCCAAAGGTCATCTCACGGTTCCTACAGATATTTAGTATTTTACTTCTCTGGTAATTTTTCAAAGCTTTTCCTATGTAATGTTTTGGACTCTGTGATCGATTTTATAATCTGTTCTGAAAGATGACAATTCGCATAGAATTACTATCAAAATGAATTTTGGACAAATGAAATGTCCAGTTTTTGTGGTAAATTTTTATTTCGCAGATATTTTCCACATCTGTTGGAAAGCAATTTTCTTTTTTCCAAGTTAAATGAGTTGTTGGGACACCCTGTCTGCTGCACATTGCGGCTCTCGTCAACCTCTAGAATTCCTAAAGCATTTGTGGTGTTTCCTGTTACCCCATGATTACTACCTGCCGACATAGAGATCGATGAAGAAAAGGCTAGAGGACCGATGGTCATCTTGATTCAACGAGCTCCCTGTATGCAGACACTTAAATGTTACCACCCAAGCCCAATATACGTAAACCTCACAGCATGGAAAAATGCACTTTCTCATTGATTTCGTCTGGTTATAAAATGATCCTTAGACATCCGAGAACATTATCAGGCATGCAGTTTGTTCAGAAGGTTTACCAATCAGCTATGATGTTTTTTGGCAGATTTTATATGGCTTCCAAAAAAGCATCTGCCAACTCTTTTTTTATTATTGGTAATCAGCAAAATTAAGCATGTTTGTGACCATTCTAAAGAAGTTAACAGGGAACAGCCCCGAGGCCTTCCTGCCGATTGGTCGCAATGAAACTTATTGTTTGAGCCAATCAACCAAATGACAAGAATAGTAATAGGGCTAAAGAAGATTACAGCTTACATATTTGGAAGCGGTTTTCATGGTGTTCTGCAGGTTAATCCCATGAGTAGTATCTACCAATTACCAAACTGACAGATTTATTAGCCAATCCGCAACATAAGAATGATGGTAGGGCTGAAGAATGTTAATGCTTTCATATTTGGAAGCTGTTTTCAACTGGTTATTGAAAATAATGTTATGGTGTAGTTCACAGCCAATTCTTCATAGTAGTTACCATGCAGCTAGCATTGAGTAGACATGGATTACCTACCCACTAGATGTACACTCGCTGGCCAGGATTCCCTGGTTTTTTTTTACCGCATAGGTAGATCTTCTTTTTCGTTCTACCAGGGTAACCAGCTACCCTCCTCATCGGATTCCGTTAGAAATCCGATGGGGGTGACGGTTTAGCCGCCGACAACCCGGCCCTGGGAAAGGTAGTACTGGTTACCAGGCTACCAGTAGCAGACCCTCAAAGGATACCTCACCTGAACACCTAATAACTGTGTACTTTTAGCCCTATCTTGCATCTACTGCATCGCACCTAGGCTACCACATGAATAAGAAAACGGCTGTGTTGGCCAATCAGAAATACTGTTTTAAAGGCTGGTAGTACTCAGTAGCTTAATGATAGTAATATTTTTTGTAAAGCTTGTGCAGAATTAAAATCAATCCTAGGCAGCTTATATCTGGCTGCTCTATTCTTTGTTTCATCATGTGTTTCATCATGAGTTTTATAATGTCAGTGTGTGCTTTAGATTCAATGGGGGTGACAGATTTGCCCCGACAACTTGGCCTTGGGAGAGGTAGTACTGATTACCAGGATACCAGCAGCAGGCCCTCAAAGGAAATCTGATATGACTACATTTCTGATAGGTTAATTACATCATAATTCATTTCAATAACCAGTTAAAATGCAGCTTCCAAATATCGTCTAAATATTTTGAAAATATTGTTTAAATATTTTTAAATATTCTTAAGAGCTCTAGCCCTCTTCAGCTTTTGCATCATTCTTACCATGTTGCTGATTGACTCATGACTCAAAAAATCGTATTAGTTCCATTTTAACCAATTACCAGTTAATATGCTGGTCCAGGGTTCAATTCCCCATTAGGCCTCTTTGCAAAGCAGACTTAACAAAATTATCTTAGTAATGGAAGCTTCCAAGTTAACCTCATCAGCCTTAGATTGCTTTTTTCATAGTAGTGTTTCAGGAGCACGAATTGTTGACAATAACTCAAATATGCAACCCTGCTCTAAAATTAAACAAACATCTATGTTTCAATACCTTGGTCTGGTGTTTCCATCAGCAAAATCCATACACTCCCACCTCCTTAACTTGACTCTCAAGTTCTGCAGGAAAAAAATCAAATGATCATCATCTTGATATACCCAGCTGTTTGGTGTTAATCTTAATCTGTACTGATACCAGCACTTGATAAATTCAATAAATAAAGTAATGCTGATGTTCATATAGTGCATTTCTAACATTTGATCAAAGTACTTTACATTTATTCCACTGCCACTAGGAAATCATCAGAATCATTTTGTTTTATTTTGGCAGGTGCTGATTAAGCACTCACACCTATCAACAGCTCTTCCTCTCAACACTTAGATTGTAATATTTCCCTAACATCTCCCCATTTTACACATGTTCAACAAAACTTTATTATAATGACTAAAATAGTAACCTTTTCAACTGCTTCTTAGTGGGTGTGACCCTTTAAAGAGCTCCCATCATCATTAACCACTTTGTTAAGTCCAAATTGGGTAAAGTAAAAAAATAATGGCACTGTAAGGTTTTCACCATTTTTTATGGTTGCTGTGCAAATAAAAAGATCAGCAAGAAAATTGTATTTCTATACATGAGTTATGATTGTGGTTTTAACTAGTAAGATTTATAATGTTATAGCTGTCATAAACAAATCTCTGCACGATTTTCATCTAAAAAATGTCAAGAGTGTTTCCAGAAAAAAAGTAGGCCAAGTTCAAGCAAGGTTCAGGCAAGTGCTATTTAACATGTGGTTACCAATCGGGAAAGCTGCTGGAAAAAAATTATCGAGGCCTGCTGAGATTGTGGTCAACTGTAAATAAACTTTTAAATATATTCAACATGCCACACTTTATATCCTACCTCATGGAATGACCCAATTGCCTTTTTGTAGTTTAACCACCAAAATAACTGAAAAGGGTTAAGATATTTAGAGTTACATTGCACTGCTAATTTGCTGACCTCATTTTCCACTTGTAGTCTTGCCATCTCTTCAGTTCTTTTCTCTGCTCTTGCCAATTTAGCTTCCAGACTGGTAGCTTGCTCCTTCAACAAAGCATTGTTTTCATTCACCTCTCTGTAAAGAATCCGAGAATGCTCCTAGTTACACAGCTTTACAAAGGTTATGTCTTGTGATTGCAACTGAGCAAAGACATTGCTTAAAGCGGCACTGGCACATGTTCACAAAATATGAAATTTCTTCAATTTGCTTTTAAATTATAGTCTAGGCCATTGGAAAAATAGCGATACATTTTACACATAAAAATAACATACTCTAAAACAGATAGGGACTTCAGTAAGAGGTTCAAGACATCCAGATAATTTGTAAGCTAAGTTTGAAATTTTCTATGACTTTAATTAACAAATATGTATATTACATGAATATCATTGACTCGTACTCATTGATATTAAAACCACAAAACTTAGGTCACAGACCGCTCAAACAAGGTGCATGCTGTGGGAAACATGCATACGGCGTGTGTTTTCTTGTGTTAAACGCCATTTTTGTCGTCTGCTGAATTAATGCCGCTGGTGACATTAATTATAAAATCGTCCCGTTTACCCATAAGGATGCCGATTTGGTCTTTATAATTTCAGGTGAAGGCTAATGTATATTAAAGCTTTACAACCATGCAAAAATATCCCTTTTGAAAAATCATGAGTTTGATGTGTTAGTGAACTACTCGATATAATTTTCTACAATTCACATATGGTATTTTTAATGGTGCTGATCAAGAATCTGAAAAAAAGAAGCTTCATCGACTTTGTTTTTTGCTATATAGCCAAAACGAAAAGGTATGTTATGGATTTTTAAATCACGTAAATCTATTGGAAAGTAAAAGTTTGATGTTTGGATTGCCTACAAGATAAAAAAAAAATAGGGACAACAGTTCCATATAGGTCATCCGATTATGACCCTAAGTGACCCCCTTAATGACTTTTGACATCCTCATGTGTTACCCTACATAAGACTCCTTATCTCAATGTATAAGCATACCAAGTATGAACTTGATCCCACACTGCACTCTGCACTATAAAGTGACAGTAAGTTGAAAAACGGTCAACCAAAAGGTATATACTAAATGTTTGACACGCACACACAGACAGACACACAAATCATGCCGACATAAGTAAAGTCTTTCTGATTGCATCAGACGACCTAAAAACTGTTTGATGGAATTTTTTAATTCCAAAGTTTGGGTGCCTTGTTGGGCCGAAAGAAATGTTAACGGCACATTCAGTACGCAGTAAAGCATTGAACATGGGCGTAGAGGATGCACGCCTTTAATTTGAGCAAACACAAACAAAATGCACAGAGATCCGGGTATCTTTGCATCAAACCTTCACACCTCAAAAGGCAAATTCTTTCCTTTGCCACCAACAGTGGGTGATAAATTGAATGCTCAAGGCTCAAACCCCTTAACAGGATCAGACCTGGATAGCAGAGATGGTAGAGAGCACTGGACTCGCAATCCAGAGGTCACTAATTCGATCCTACTTCAGCCAAATTCTCTTTGTTATCTTAAAAAATGTACGTAACATTCAGCGCTCAGTGTGAGTTGATGAATAAATACCTCAACTGTTAACCTTTTGCACTGGCCTTGTGCGGGTTGGGTACCGTACCTAGAGTGATGAGTGCAGATAACAGACCTGGGATGGTCCCCTACTCTTTTTGATAAGGTCTGCAACTTCTTATATGCTCAAGGTTCACTCCTCTAACACAAGGGACCAACAGCTTTACATGACTCTCCAAACCATGACATGCTGGGCACCCATTGCATATACCGGCGCATTCTACACAATGGATGGGAGTGAGGGGAAATTCCATAATCACACTACATTCAACATTGTGTGATCATGCAATTTCCAACCTTCTGAACTATTTGAGTATGACCAAGAACAGACTCTCACAGGGTTTCAAAGAGGGCCACTCAATCAATCGTATACCCTGTCAACGGTTCAGCGCCTTAGACTGTTCGGCCACCTCATCCTCTCATTTCCAATGGTTTTCACACAGGGGAATTAAAGATTTCAAAAGGAATAGGAGTATAGTATAAAGAGGGAGTAACAATTTCAAATGGAAAAGCCCAATGGATAACATCATTTGAAATACACAACCCCTCTGTGAAAGATTTGAGTAATGTCTTATACAAGGAGTGTGAATTCCAAATGGAAAAATACATCGCTGTCCCTGGACTGCGAGTGTCGTCTGCCGTCGCGGTTTGTGAATGGGACCAAAGGTCACATGAGGTCACCAAGGTCACATGAGATCACCAAAATGTCACCCCAGCCCGCCCCTCCTTTCCACCAAGTTACATCATCGTAGACCTTACGGAACTCATACGGCATGTAATTTATTAAGGGTTAACATTTTGACCACAGACACACACACACACACACATACACAGACATACGACCAGAGTAATCCCTATGTGCCTTCTGCAATTCTTGCAGACGACACAATAACCAAATTGACACCAATGCAAAAATACATGATTTTGGCTACTTCATACCTTTACATTTTCAGTAATCATAATCAACCGACTTTTCTTTTAAGAATTTGCCTCACCTGTAATATCTATTTTCATCTGTCAATTTCTTGTTTTCTGTCTCCAGCTCTGCCAGTCGCTTGACATCATTACGTACAGCCCTGGCGATGGTGGCGCTATCTTCCTGCTCACGCAATTTCTGCTCCAATTCCTGCAAAACAAAAGGTATATGAAAAATGTAGCATGAGCCTAAATTTATTGTAATGGAAACAATTTCTGTCCTATTATACGAAGATAACATCCAAGATTAGTATATCAAAATTCCAGACGCATCAAAAGAGGGGAACATTTTAAGAGGAAATATTTAAATAAGAGTTAAAATACCAAGTGGTTCAATTATGTTGAAATTTATGCCACTCTTTAACATAATATAATACCCAGCTACAATTATAAGTTTCCTTGTGAACTTGGAGCACTTCCTTTCTATTCCTTTTCACAGCAGTAACTGCCAGGCATGTACTTTGACATAACATTGGATTCAGAGATGTTTTGTCTAAATTTCTATGCATGTAAATGTTATCCTTTAATCATGCATAGAAATTTAAACAAAAACATCTCTAAAGCAATGTTAAACAAAATTTGTTTTTCATGATAATTGGATTCAACAAGCCTGGAAAAAGAGTAGGAACTGGGAACCTGGTTCTTGGGAAATTTTCCTATGACTATGTGGAAGGAAATTTTTGTCATGAAAATAAAGAAATACATAAGAATTGAAGGGAAATTTTGCAATAATGGACGGAAATTTTGATTGTGTTCCTGGGAAATTTGACATTTTTTCCAGCACAGGGTTTCAAATTCTTTTGAGGTACACACAACTCTACCTCAGCTAAATATTCTTAATTTGATCAAAATGAATTTATGGCCATTAAGGTTTTGAAGGTCTGGTTTAATACTAAAATGGTGACATAAACAGCTAGGAAGGCGTAATTGCTGGCCATTTATACAAAAGGGCTGTAAGGAACATTCTTGGCCTGCAATTTCCTGAAGTTGTTAGCTTTTGCACAGTTAAAATTGTTATACTGCAAAGATCAACCAGTCTGGTAATTAGCATTTAACACTTCTTTCTCTCCTTTGGTAAGACAGGGTTAGGCACAATTGAAACTTACCATAACCTGTTGTTGTAGGTAGTTATTTTCTGTTCTGTACTCTTCAGCAGCTCTTCTGTTACTTGAGGCTTCAATCCCACGTCTAACAAGTAATCATACAAAACCAGACAATCAGGGCTCTCATCAAATTGCCTGTCCAATTGCCATGTGAGGGCACTGGAAACTTCTCTTGGGGCAATACAATTTTATACCACATCTGAGTCTGACAACGTTGACATTTAAAACCTCTTGGGCACTACCACCTATAATAACGTCCCTGTCAAAGCTACGTAATTTGAAAAATGTCAACCAAAGGTATACACTTGAGCAATATACCCTAAGTGACCGCTGAATGAACCTTGACAGCTGTTACCTACCCCTAAGAGCCCTTATATCAATGTATAAGCCAACACAATTAATGAACTTGATCCACCACTGCACGACAAAGACAACAGTAAGTTGAAAAGTTTCAAACAAAAGGTGTAAGAGATAATCATGTTTACAACAGACGACACACGAATCATGCCGACATAAGGTTTTTACGATTGCATCGGACGACCCTAAACGTGGGCATACATTTTAGAGGGAAACATTTATTTACAGACAATATGCAATCTTCGGTATACTTTGATGTCGTAAATGTTCATGATCACCATTATGGCATGATTTACAGCATAAAATTTAAAAGTCGAAATTATCACGCTGCTTCTGTTTTCGGTATTGCTGCGGCATTGTAAATATAGTCACAAGGGAATAAAGATGGCAGCTTCCCATGATTGTTGTACAGTCTCACGTGACATTTGTTGGAATAATCTGGATTTTTTTTTGCAATGAATACTCCAATGACGCATGAAAAACCTTCTTGGAACGCTATATATAGTAGAGTAGATATTGCATGAATGGTTGCACTTGGTATCAAAGCATGAATTTGGCACACACAGTTTGGGGCAATGTCTTAGAAGGATTTTTGGCTAAGGGGCCTCGCAGATTTTTCGTGTAACAAAAATGGCGACCATTTTCCAAAATGGCTGCCATTTCTGTTATTTTAGCTCATTCTGATGGACTAGTGTTTGCGTTTGTTTTGTTAAGGGCTACAAAACATATTTGTAGTCCCAGAGCATGCTAAAATAGAAATGTCTTTTAGGTACTATTCTGTAACATAAATGATGGTGGAACCATTTCCAAAATGGCGTTCTTTTTTTTTCCAAAATGGCTGCCACTTCCCTTAGTTTTAAACCAATTTTTCTCGCTGATATGCTTTTAACAAAGCATATTTTTATCACACAGCAATTGCAAAAATAAAACCTGTAAATAGGCAATCAATACTAATTTTGTTTGATGTTACTAAGTGCAGACATTTTGACAAACAGAATGCATCAAAACAACCTGTAATGGCATCAATAATACAAGTGGCCGACATTTAAAAATAGTCACCATTGCTGATTTTATCAATCTGTGCTTTGCAGAATGAATAAACTAAAAACATATTTAAGAATGTCTTTTTTGTTAGTTTTGTTTGATAACAAAAGATTGGGAACATTTCCAAATTGGGAGGAGGCTTTATGGTATGGTATGGTCTAATGATACCCAGAACCTGCATGTCCTCTGTGCTAACATGTAGTAGTAGTTTCGTTATTATTCGTAATTCCTTCATACAAAAATGTACTGGTCTCCCCAGGATGCCCCTTATAAAGCCTACAATAATACAGTAATGACAAGAACATTTTAGGAGTGCTGGCCACCAATGTATGCCCCGCGCAATGGCAGAATTATTAAAACAATCCAAAAATACCAAGATTGAGAGATAAATAACATTTTCCATCACAAATTGCTTGTGGTAGTGACTTTGACTGAAAACTGATTATGGTAATAGTGGTATCTTCAAATTGTTGATTCAGATCACTTATTCTTGTTCAAGTTATGATCACTGTAGTACCCTCAATAGTCGACCTCATAACTGATGTCGCGCCACGAATTTGTCAATTTTTTTCTGAATTGCAATTATATAAGTACCTGAGTATTAACCAGGCACTTTTGGCAGTTTCCGCCCAACTGGCTCGCTGATATTTGACCCCACTTACCACACATGGAAATAGAACCTTGAACAGAATCCCATATAAATTTGTATAAAAACACTGAAAACACAATCTATCTCACACTGTATCCATCATTATACTTTCACAAAACTATCTTGTGTTTCAATAAATATTCATGTCCATTTTCATCCAAACCATTAAGTAACTTTTAGTCACGTTCCATCATTTTCAAATTGTCATGAAAATTGTTATGACCAAGACTCTGCATGCTTCAATACAGCCAAATCCCATGTCTTCCGTTATTCAACATCTTAGCCCCGCGCTCCCCGCGGTCCATTAACAAAAGACATGCATTCTACATAAACTGGAATACTAAACAAGATTTAACATGCAAATTTATACAAACAATGTAACTAGCGTTATAGAGCATTACATTTTGGAATTCCTTCGGTTCATAGTTCAAAAATTGGCACACATATTGGACGAAAGATTATTACCATAATTTTGCTCCTCTTACCTGGAATGTTCTTTTGCCAGCAACAATATTCCATGAAGGAATGTGCAAGTGTTTTTGAGTCTTGGGCTTTCTAGTAAGCATTTTGTGTGCAACTGAAGGATAAAAGTAAAAACACTGATGAAATATATCAAGGACTATAATGCTATTGTTTGAGACCTTGGACAAAACAGAAAGTACCTGATAATCCCACCTCTTACTAATTTTATTCCAACCAAGACTTTCATCATTTTATCCTACTGAGTTCTGATGGGTCGGCTGAAAGGAAGAACACCCGAGCAAGCCTGTTTTGCAAGACTTGGCGTTTGTGATGTTTAAAAGCATTGAATTGACCAAACATAACTACAATAGTCAAAATGAGGAAAAAAGAGCTTTTGCCAGCATATTTGACAGTACTAGAAGAAGAAAGTATGTAACTCGGTTCAATTCAAAAAACAAACACAAAAACACAACCATACGCTTTGACACATTAAGAAGATAATTTGCACATGTTCATTCCACGAAAGTTTGTTGCTCAAGAACAACACCTAAATATTTTACATATTAATACCCTCTAAATACCCTCTCAACAGCTTCCTTATCCAAATAAGAGATCTGCTTAAATTGTTAAGATATAGGTGACTGCCAATAACATAAGTTAGTTTTTCTTAATTATTTAGGGGTGAGTTTGTTTGGATTTGAACCAACTAGCTATACTGTCAAAGTTTGTACTTAGGTCAGTTTGTAATGAAATGGGGTCATCTGACTAACTAATAGAGTTGGTCACTGCATACATAATACACTTACAATTAACAGAATCAGGATAAAATTAACAAATAATGAATATAATGGACCCCAACAGGACCCCCTGTGGGCCCCAACACAATGATCTACAACTAAATATGACTCAACCATTTTAAGTGCTCATAGTGATAAAACGTAAGATGTTTAAATTGACTTACAGAAGGCTTGGTTCACATTGTCAAATGCCTTCTCAGATCTAAAAATAGCAGACCCCAGTTTTTTTGCCATTATTCATATTACTAAGATAGAGTCGACAACATCTAAAAGAGCAGTATTGTACTAGATGATTATTCTGAAACCAGACTGTCCTGGATTCAATATATTGTTTCCAAGTAAAATAGTCATACAGCACACGAACCAAAAGCAAACAACCACACAACGTTCTAAGACTTAGATACAAGGGGAAGACGATTGTCGGTAATTTGCTAACATCACTTTGTCACCATCCTTGAATATAGGTTTCACCTTAGCTGTCCTTCCAATCAGAGGGGAATACGAAGTGCAGTGAAAGATTACAATATATGCAAGTGTGTGACAAATATTGGTGCAGCAGCTACTTAAGAAGCTTAGTACAATATTGTCTGTGCCCGTAGAAATTAATTATAGAAAAACTAAAATCGGTCAAAAACAAAATCAGGAGTGATAATTATCAAACTTACAATTTTTAAAAATTGATTAAAACACTGAAAATACAGTTTATCTCACACTGTATCAACAATTTACAGCATCCTTAAATTTAATAGCAAGATTGTTCCCTATAGTGGTGAAGTAACTATCAAAATGATTAGCAGCTTCTTTATCACTAGAAGGAAACCATTTGCTTGTGTAGTTACTTGCAGATGATTGATTTGCTAGGTATTAATTTTCTTAATTGTACTCCAGAAGCTTCTTTAATCTTAAATTATCATTACTAGGCATTAGTGGCAGTGTTTTTTCTTCAAGTCCTGTTTAGTAGTGTTTTTTTTCACGGATTTCTTCTGAATTTGTCCCTAGCCCGCTTGGATGGTTATTAGTGTTTATAAGCTAGAGAATAGAAAAGTAATAGTCCCCTAATCACTAGAATTTAATGTATCACTAGTTATCCAGTCAGGACGTTCTGAGCCTTGACCTTTTCTCACCTAACTGGGCATGGTAAAGCGCATGCATATCAAACATTTCCTTTAAAGATAGGTCGCATTGTCACTTAATACATTCTTTATCTTTCCCACTTGTTATTTCTTAATAGTATCATACATTATTGGCAGTTAAGGTTCTTAAACAGCTATTACTTTATTTTTTCTAGGTGGCACTTTAAACTTTTCTTTTTTTTAACGAACACATCAATCAAATTGTAATATCAGAATTCCCTAAATTATGCACCCCAGAAGAAGAAATTTTAATCGGGCTTTGAGAACAAAATCTAAATCTATAATATCTTGTGTTGTTTCGTTATTATCCTGTAAGTCCATTAATAGTTGATTGATATCTGTTGGAATGCAGGATATTTAATTTTATTTAGTTAGTTTTTTACTTATATCAAATTAAGCACCAACCACTATACTAAAATCATCAATAAATATGGTACAGTGTTTGAAGATCGAATCTAATTTGTCAATTTAATTTCACTCTAAGTTTGGGGTCATAATACAAGTTCCAAGGAGGAATCTGTTTTGTGTGTGTGGCAAATTAAGTTCTATCCAAAGTGCCTCAACAACCACCGGTGTTATGTAAATCATATTTTAATCTTTAAAACAATGGCCCTTTCTAAATAACATAACTCCCACCATGTCCATGTCTGATCCTGCTTCTTCCTGGTCAACCTACATAGATTATAACCATCAATTGCTACATCACTGTCATTAATACCATCATCTAACCATTCCAGTTATACATAAAACCTCTATCTTATTAGCGCAGTAAATTCTAATATGATCGACTTTATTTACGTAAGCTCGACCTTAAAATGGGCCTATTTTAAAGAAGCCTTTAACACTCATGCCATCATTGAAATCAATAACGTTTGCCCTAAAGGGCACTTCATCATTATACATTCATTCTAAAAGCAATTTATATACAAACCAGTTATGTTATTACTACCTTTGTTATCATCAATACATTGAACCTTAAATCCAGTGTAAAAATTAAAATGTAATATAGCAATGCAAGATTGTTCAATTTTCTTGGTACAAAGCTGCCCACAATACAATACACTCACTGAGGTTGTGTGATGGTTTACCCAATGGAATTTAGATCTAGCAGTATGGCAGCTTAGTATGTGGTTTGAAAATTTTTGGGTATCAAATTACACTAACATCAGATAACTCTTAGTTTGGATTATTTGTGCTATTGGATAATATTGACTGAGAAATATTTGGGCATTGATTATGTATTGTTTGGTGTTAACAAAGTAGTCCCTGAAACCTGAAGCCACTTTCAGTTTGCAATTGGTCCACAAAGTTTCTTCACATCTGGTTGCTACTACCCCCCACCACCGGTATAAATCCAGGGGAGGAGCGGACGGAATTGCTGAAAATACATGCGGTTCAGAGGTGGGCCAGACCTCTTCAGGATGGAAAACCAGCCCAATGCAAGGTGAGATGAATCTCATGTATCTGTTTCGAGATAACGTCCAGTTGTTTTGCAAGTTTACAAAGTTCACATGTCTTGCATTGTCTTCGTCTTGTATCCATCGAGAGCATGTCCTGGGTTGGTTTGAGCAGTTAAGGATAAAATCATTATGTGTGTAGCTGGTGCAGTACTAGTTAGCTGTGGCAAGAGTCGCAAGTAAATCATACATTCATTGGTCTTGTCTGGCGTATTTATAGTTTCCACATATAAAATAACACAAACACCACAGCATTGGTAGTTCTCTTCTCAATTAACACACACCTGGTGGCACGTTTAACCCACGAGTTCGAGTTGCTCCCTGGAATGCAGCATTCAGAACTTTGAAATGTTTTGACATCGTCGCCCTAACTAACTACCAAATGCTTTGGATGAATTCGCCTATCACTAATACATGCTCATACACTATTCAAACAGTAGAACAGGTAACCTGTAAACGCTGGCCCACATGACACAAGGCCGATAAATATTCTTTTACTTACCAGTGTTTTACATAAATTCCTATGCACTGAGTCCCATGTTGTGGGTAACGTCTACCATTCTTTTTTTATAATGTTCAATTAGGTTTTGCTAATGCCAATAGCATTGACTATTTTGTTGTAAAGCACCAAGGAATGGTGATATTATAATCCTGATTTTTGGTCCGAACCCCCAGAGTAACATTCTCTTCAATAGGGAGTTACCAAAATCTGCTAACCTCAGGTGCATAGGCCCCCACGTGTTGGTGTAATCAATCACGGCTACCCAGTGTTGCAAAGTTATCAGTGGCTGTGTCACTAGTGGAACCTTTTCAAAGACATTTTTAAGACATAGCAATCTTCTAAATTTTGGCCGTAAAAGTTCTACGCAAACAAGTATTAGTCAAAAGCGTGGATATCAGGTAACTTAATAAATTGATTTCCTTCATGTTCTTTCTGTTTGCTGATAAACGATATCCTTCTAATTTTGTGCTAGTTCATTATTCTTAATAATAATAACAACTTGATATAGTGCCGATGTATAGGCCTTCTTAGACACGAACTGGATAAAACACCTATCCTGACAGTCGAAGTGGCAGAAGAATAAATAATCGAAAGACAAAGAAAAATTTCCCAATAATCATATTAATTAGCTGTTTTAAAAGCCAGTGTAGATTGGTGTAGATTGTTTATGTCTTGAAACGGTTTTTAGGACACAACTGGCAGCTGCTTTTGAACTCACTGACAACCTGTTCCTTCTATTCTGGGAGAACCATAGGGCAAGGGGGTTGCAGTATCCGCCTTGATGTAAAAAAAGTCCTGACCATCATCAAGGTACTGTCACAATTACCCATATTCCTTATCCAGTCCAGGCAGCCTTGCGTAGGTTTGTTATAACATGATAGTTCTTTCTTAGTGATGAGTCTAAGATGGCACCAAGGTTCCGTGCTTCAGTCATCAAGCTGCGATGAAAAATGAATTGCCAATGCATGATGGCTGAGAGTTACTAGTTTATCTGTAAAGAATTAGGAAACGAGCACAACCTTCTCTGTCGTCCTTGTAATAATATCAGCTTGTGGAATATTACAATCATGATCTATGCCTGCAATCAGATTCATATTATTTATTTATGGGCTGCATCCAATCCCAATGTGGAATACAACGATGGAGCCTGTCATGCGGTGTAAACACAGATTGAACCCATGGGCAGTAATGATATCCTGCAGTGGGCAGAGAACAAGATGAAGTCATACATATCCAGGAACAGACCCTGTGGAACTCCACAAGTGACACCCACAGGATCTGAAAGCAAATTTGATTGATCGAGATTGATTTCGGTCATCTAGGCGTAAAAGAACCAACTTAATGCTTTTTCCAGTTATTCCATAGTCCTCAGGCGGGTTAAGAACTGTTTATGGTCAATAGTATCAAAAGTGGCACGAATCCTACTAACACTACTCAGGCCTCTTTGGTTTGTCAAGACCAATCAAGGTGTCAATTCTGCGCCTTTAACAATGCCACAGTGTCCCGCATGGTGACATTACCGGTATGCCGACTGCATCTGAACTTGGAGATCATTATCGCTGAGATATGTCTACAACTTCTTTACTAATCTTTTAGTTCAATCAAATCCCCCCTTTCCAAGAAATGGGTTATAGGCGATAAAAACTGAGAGGATTGGTGGTGTCCGAGCTGGATTCCTTCAGCTGCGGGATCACAGAGAAATGCATGCTTGATGAGAGCTTGAGAAATAACATTCGATCGCACTGGAAAAGTTGTTAACTTGTAACAGATCACTAGAAAGTTTTAAGAGACTCGGAAATAGTAAGTATCATGTACACACTTTTTATGTCAGCTTTTGATCTGTTGTGCAAAAATTCTGCAAAATCTGTACCAGATCTTTTGGTGGGACCATTCAGGGGTACTAGTGGTATGTGTCCTCTAGAAGTCAGAAATTGCTGACTATACATGGAAAAGGTCTGTTGATTACATGTATAATCTGCTGGTTGCTATGATACTCCCTCTTATCTGTCTTGGCTTAGCAAGAAGAAGTTTATTCAAAACCTTGAATCCTTGTACGCTTCCTTGCATATTGTGAGCCAAGTGTGTGCAAACTCTGTGCCCCACTGAGGGTGTTCCTTCCTTCTTCTCAATCTCAAAGCATTTGACACAACGGAGCCTGAATAATGGAGAATTCGAGATCGCTGAGAAGTGTAGAATGTTCCTCAAGGGTCCGTAGAAAGGTATTGTTATATTCCTTAACAGAAATTGCAGTTAGCATCTCAGGAAACCAGAATTGCACTACATAGCAGATCTTTGATGTTGCATTAATTCACGTCTGCATACAGCTGCACTGAAACAGCTGCTTTCAAGCATTTTTCCTGTAATCTCTCCGCCCTCCTTTGCAAACCACAACTTGGAAGCCTTTTGGCATACTTTTCTAACGTCTGGAAGGGTTGGTCCAGAAGATTTCCCAATACTCTTTTCCTTTTTTTTTTTAACATTGAAAATGACATAAAATCAGGAATCAATCATCAGTTGAGCCAACAGTAACCGACTTGATGGTGACTCTCTGATATTTCATGGTGCATGCCTTCCTTGGAGGAAGAGCACATATAATTATACATCAAGACCAAAAAGCGCTCTAGTTTAGTTTATTTTTTTTGTGTACGCATTGACTATACTTCTGCAATGTCATATCCTGACAGTATCTTAAGACCGGTTGTAGCCAGAATGTTGCCTCAAGTTTGATCAACATGGATCACATTCATTGAAACAAAAAATGCCTTTAAATGAAGTCTGGGCAACCCACTTGGTAATGGTTGCTTTGTTGAGTTTTATTATCATATGATACCTATAGTGTCTTTTTAAGAGTGCAACAAGAGATTTTGAGGTACCCAATAATTGGTGTCCATATATACTTTCATATATATTAGGCACTGAATAGAATTACTTACTTACGTTACCTGTTGTATTGGTTACAGCAATGTCTTAAAAAATAAAGAGAGAACAAAGGTGAATTTTATTTGCTTGTAGATTTGCAGTATAAAACATAAGCTGAATGTCCCGTATTTATTTTGCTCCTATACTACGTTTAAAAATTTCACATTTTTTTGTACCAAAGGAACATTTCTCGCTTAATAAAATCGTTTCAGAGGGGGGTATTTTTTTTATGGGAAAGCTTTACATCCGGGCAAAAACATACTTTCCGATTTTTAAGGGACCCAGGCCCTGATTTGAAATCTCTGTTGCACCTTTAATTAAAACATATTCTTAAGAGGCACACCCTGTATGAGACATTGGTGACTCATAACCAGTAAATTTATAACCACTAAAAAGAGTATTAATAATGGCGGTCATCTTGAAAATGGCCACCACTCTGTTGTCATGTAACCAATTTTGAAATGCTCAAATAAAAACTTTTTCATTTAATTGATTGTAATGACCAATTCGTTATACATATTTATATTTCATGCAAATTTGTAAATAGTGTTAAGCGGCCATTTTTGGAAACTGGCCCGTCATTACTGCCAGGGAATAAACCGCAATGGCCATTTGATCGAAAGTCTTTTTACAACATCCAATGGTGCAATCAAATGCCATGCTGAACTGCCTAACAGCACTGTTAGTTATCAATTAAATAATCCTCAAATCTAGAGGATCCCTAGCAAGTAATGGTAGCCATTTTTGAAAAATTACCGCCATTTTCATCAGAGGACAAATCTGCGATGGCCCCCTCATAAAGCTCAAAGTTATTTTACTTCAATAAATTCCTAGATGTTTGCCAAATTTCATGCTTTTATTAAATCACCAATTGCCATTTCCTCCTTCCTCCCTCCAATATTGCAACTTCTACTTTCTCCTCCACTAATAGGGATATATTTCATTATATTGTGCCGATAGATTCAGCCATAAATCCCTTTTAAATATCCACACGTGGCCTTAGTGTTTTAGGTTTACTCTCTATGTAATATTTGGCACCACTATCTAGTGTTAAGACTTCCAAAATGAGGGATTATTATAGAGCTTTATATTATTCAGTCGGGTATGTAACAGGCCAGGTTCAACTGTTGTACAAACTATGCCCATAGACGATTTTACGTATAGAGGCGATTCCCCTTCCTCCCCAAGACCTTTATTTATATGCAGTATGACATAGAGACCAGGGATAATGTAGTAGCTAGCAATGATGTACATAAAACAGCGCCATGTATGACGGTAATTCTTAAGGCAAAGATTTCATGCAGCATGCCTCCACTGTCTTGATCGAAAGTGGGGCAAATATCCCATCTTAGGGGTTCCCCACATGTAATCCCTCATGACAGTTTGGACACTAGACTAGGCAAGTGCAATATTACACCGAGGAATGAAATGGGATGGCTCAGTAATTGACCTTTATCATTTTTATTTAACAAAAGCTATTTGAGCTTAAACTCTACCTATTTGGTGAGTAACTGAACTGGGCTTCTTCAAATCAGTCTGAAGCATCTTGCTTTCTGCATCTTTCATTGTAAAAACATGCACAAAGATTATTGAGAGCATGTGTTGTCTATTCTAGTGGAAAAGCACAGGACGTGTGATCATTAGATTGTTAAAATCGCGAGTTCGAGCCCCAACGTGTGGTCGAGTGTTTTGTGTCCACCTGGTGAGATACTTGATCTCAATTTGCACCTCGTTCAACAAAAGCGAAAGCTGGGGAGTGTTATGGGGGAATTACAATCTAGGTTATGATAGGCCATGAGCGCTTGGCCGGCTGCGCCTAGGTGCACAAGCGAAATGATAGTGAAAATTTCCTGAAGGCAGCATAATAATAATGGCAACAGCGCTTTGTATCCTGTGGAAAGGCGCTATATGCATGTAATTAGTATTAATTAGGGCCGATTGTGCTAAACTTATGGTTAACCAGTATAGAAAAGCACAAATTTTGGCTCTTGTAGTTTGGAAAGAAATGCATTTGGAGTCTGTAAAATTTCAGAACTATGAGAAAAATATGGGTCGTTCGTGTGGTATAATCGAAACAAAATTCCGGTCAAGCAAATACCCAATTATATAATTACTACTTTTAACTTATCTCTCAAATCCAATCGATGTACAAGGTCTTTACTACTCCAAAGAGGAAGAAGTACTAAAGGTATCAATAATTTCAATGCTAAAAAAAATCCAGGCAACAGACGGCATGCGCAGGTATAGTATTATTAAAGAAAACGTGCGTTGATAAGAATCCCCTTATCTTTCATATACAACATGTCACTAACAACAGGAACAGTACCTGATCAACTTAAAATTGCCAGAGTCAGCCTATTCATAAAAAAGATAGCAAAGTAAATTTACTAACTATAGCCTAGGCCAATTTCTGGTCTACCTGGATTTTCTAAAATTTTAGAGCATCTGTTTTTATTCAGATGCATTTCATTTATTGACAGAAGACAACATTAATTTTTGAAAACCAAGTTGGATATCGTCCCAAACCTTATACAAATATGGCAATCACAAAGCTTGTGCACAAAATACTCGGCTGCCAATAATAATCAAAACAACTGATGGGTATTTTTGGACCTTTCCAAGGCATTTCACACTATAAATCATGATGTCCTCTTAGCTAAAATGCATCACTAAGGCTTCAGAGGTATTGTCTTGGAGTGGTTCAAAATTACCCTACCTCACAAACAAATAGCAGTTTTGTTTATTAACAATAGTCACAATCTTAACTAAATATTGACACTGGTGCCACAAGGCTCTATTTAGGACCCTTGTTTATTATTCTGTTAATGATATTCCAAATTCATACGCTCAATGATTGTCTTTTATTATTATTCAGATGCATACTAGTGTTTTTACATCACATCATGATATTAACAAACTAAATCAATAATGAATAGATGGTATAAGTAAACTAAACACCTGGTTAAGACAAATAAACTTCACTCATCTTAAAAAAAACTAATTTAGTGCTTTTGGCACCATAATAAAACAAAATAAATAACTCTTTGAATATCTCCATCGATAACACAAAATAAATCAAGTTAATGCTTCTAAATTCTAAATTTTTAGAATCACGATCGATCGACCAATCTAACCCTGGAAAAATCACACTGATAGTTAGGAAAGTAATGTTCAAGCAGTATTGGAATATTTTATATAAGTAAGCACTTTCTACCTGAAATTGCACTTCTTAGTCTCTATAACACACTTTTCTCTCCATATCACATAATGGTACACTGCAATGGGCAAATTTCATTCAACAAACACGAAATGAAACTGCACATATCTGAAAAGTGTGCACTGAGAGCAAGTGAGGCACAGTGATTACGTAATGTCACATCTAATCGTTTGTTTTGTAAATATCCACTATAAAAAATGGATTTGTGTAAACTAATATTGAAACATTCATGTCCAAATACAGCAACAACAGTTGCCCTCTACATTTGACACATGTTTGGTAACAAATGTAAAAATCCACACGTAGTCTACAGACTGCAACGATTTCAAATACCTATATTACACTTGGATTTAGTGGTAAATCTATATCTTACATGGTTAAACAATGGAATAACATTCCATCAAATGTTAAAACTCAAAAAAATAATACTAATTCGTTTAAATTTAATTATAAAAAGTCACTCATCTCTAACTACAAATTAATTAATAGAAACAGAGTCTAGGACTTGACAGGCCTTTATACGGCTTACTTTCCAGTACTCCTCCACTTCATTATATTTCATTATCAAACTATTTATGTATCATATGTATGTACTATGGTGTTAATACCGATGTAATGATTGTGGATAATAAATATATTATGTTATGTTAGGTTATATATCAGGGAGGTCCTAAGACCAGAACACAGACCTTTAAGTAAAATAAATTATCTTTCCCAATAACCAAGTGCTTTTTAATTAACGTCTTACTTAGTGACTTCAGTGTTTGAGTATCTCTTGATATTGTGAGCTCTGCTGGATATTTGCAGCTGAAAACAAAATGAAATCATAATCAAAACATAGTGTTCAGCTGTTGCAAGCCCCCACTTCTCTTCTTTCCCTCCCTATTTCCTCTCTCTCTCTCCCCCTCCCTTCTTCCCTTCTTCTTCCCTCCCTCCCTACCCCCCTCCTCCCTCCCTTCCTCCAAATGAATAAAAAAACATCTGTATGAATACTCTCAGGTAGCCATTACAGATGTCGTTCTGCACCATTATTTCAAGATCACAAATTGTTTAATGTTTTTGACATAAATTAGAGCTTGGAGTGTTTCTCTTCAAACATTCTACTGATCAATTACCCCCCGATATTTGAGAAATATTTTACTAAAAGAAGTAATATTCATAATCATTTAACCAGAAATATAAATGATTATCACTTAATGAAAAACAAAATCACTTTGGCTGCTAAGGGTGTAAGGGCATCAGGTCCCACTTTTTGGAATACTTTACCTCAAAACATAAAAAAATGCAATCAATCTCAGACAGTTTAGACCTCTTCTCAAAAATCACCTAATGATTTTGTATACAAGTAGTTGAATTAGATCTGAGTAAGATCTTTTTTGGGGCATTTGTTGTGTATGTTCGCTTGTTTGTTCGTATATCAATAGTTGTTTATTTAGTGTATTATAGTTGCAATAATAATGTTATGTTTTTTTCATGTGACATTTGATTTAAGGGGAAGCCGCTTCTGGTCTATTTGGCCTCTTCACAGCTGTTTGTAGGTCTCATTTATTATGACAAGACCAGAATAAAACAAAATATATCACCGGCGACACACTTTTGAACACTAATTTGGATTATGTGTACCACTGACTTCCTCCTGTGTAAATTTTACAAAATTTCATTGCGGGCAAATATGATTTTTCTTTAAAATCTAGTTTAACACGTCTTTCTATGGAGAATGAGCATATAGAGGGCGCTATAACACACAAATCATGACCTTTGTAGACCTATATGGCAAGATTCCCACAATGAATTTTTCTGATTTTTGGAGGGGTAATAGCTCTTGCATGTCCCTAGCTATAACAGTTGTCAAAATTGTGTCGCCACTGCTTAAAATTGCTCTTAAAATAAAAGAGACAATTTGCATGGGGTCAAACAGCTGTGTCTTGGTCTTCTGCTCCATATCTGATCTTTTGTATGTTGTATATTGTAACTTTTTACGATATGGAAAATAAATGATGATGTTCTGTTTTTCTTTGTAAAATAATCACAAAAGTTCTGTTCCTTACATCTTGAAGTGTTGTCTCAAGTTTCAGCTTCTGTTGCCTCAGATCATGAACCTGGTCCTCATACTGTTTCTTCATGATGTCTCGTCCTTGTCTTACCTCCTCTAGATCTTGTCTTGTTCTTTCCTCCTTCTTCACGGCAAACTCCAACTGACGTCTGAAGTTTTCCAGCTTTTCTTTATCGCGCTAATGAGAAACCATATCAAGACTCGTCAGTTGAACACTTTTGTAACAATTTGAGAGCCGACTTCTTTTGTTTTGATCTTTTTCCCACTGGACTTGATAGAAAAAAACAGCAATCTGGGTGATGGAAATACAATTTTGACAGGATGAACATACTCACCAATCTGTGAGATTGTTCTATTTATTAATGTATACTTAGGACATGATCACAAATAGTGCATGGTTTTGGGCCTCAAAAAAAAGCCATCAGGACACCCCTTATGCCCATTAAAATTTGTGCGCCATGCCTAGTAGCCGTCCCACGCTAGCATCGGTACGCCATCACTATCGCCACTGGGCATCTGATCTTTGCTCATTTTGGTACCTTCCCCAAGGCTCCACTTGGCAGGGAAGGGCCTGGATGAGGGTTAATAGTTGGATAATTCGTAAGTATAACATGTATAAAATAGAACAAATCTCACAACCTTGGTGAGTATAATCTATTTTATCCATTATACATTACGAAATGATCCAACTAGTGAATGACTGCCACACGGTCACTAGGTGGAGGAAGTGGAGCAGGTAGTCTTCGTTGCTAAGGGGTTCACGCCACTGTGAATTCTATGGAAGTGAAATAATTTTGCCCCAATGTACTCCATATACATATATCTGATAGCAAATAGCACCTCTAGTCGAAGCATATACAATGTATCAATATATCCGGCATCCTCACCTATGAGATAATTGTACTGCTGCTTAGCATCCCTCTCTACTCGGCTGCTTGGGCTGACAGGTGGATTTGGTCACAAAAAATTTTTAAAACTAGCAAGGAAGTCTTTCATACAAACATTCTAGAACGTGTATACGTCCTCCATCCTGCTGCCTAAATGCCAGTCAGGTTTAACTCCTAAGTGAAAAACCCGCGATGTTGCCTAACTTCAACATGTCATACGGCATGCGGGTTAATGGCGATGTTACTGACCGTGACGAGCTTTCACTTTAAGCGTCAGAGATGAGACGAGGCAAGTGACCACAGCGTGATAATGTTTTGCTTTGCTGCAGGTTTAAGGTACGTGATGAAAAAGTTGGTCAGAAATTGAGGATCCATAGATTTTCTTAGAAGGTAGAGAGGAGGTAAAAATCTCGAAGTGCTCCGATTGGACACCGATGTTATTTCAGGATCAACAGGAATCGCAGGGAAGCTCTGGAAAAACTGTAGGCCGAGGTATAAAATCTGTGACTGGGTTTTGGCTAGTATAAATCCCAGAAATACTTTACCATTTCCGAAGAAAGAGCAGATCCGTGAAAACGTTGGCATGAATCCGCGTAAAAACCCCAAATGAATTAAAGGGAAACCTGGTCAAGTCGCCCCAACCCATGTCGCCCCCATGCACAAACTCGCCCCCACTGCAAACAAAGCGCCCCCAAACAAGTCGCCCCATGCCAAGTCGCCCCCACTGTAAACCAAGTCGCCCCCAAACCAAGTCGCCCCATGCCAAGTCGCCCCCAAACACACCCCAAGTCACCCCAACTCAACCAAGTCGCCCCCAACTCACACCAAGTCGCCCCAACACACCACGTCGCCCCCCGGCCACAAGGCTATGCACTACCTCACCTAAGGCCAACTCAGGGTATTGGACCGGGTATTTGTATTTCATGTGGGACGTTTTCAAGGAATAGGCGGGTGATCTCCGCGGAAATATACGTATGTATTTAACTTACGTTGTCGCTGCATGCATGGCTGGGATAAGGGGTAGTCATATAAAGGGGGTGCAAAGAGAGTTTTGAAAATACAAAAGTATCCGGAGATAGTTTGCAATGCAATCCTATATACGAGCAAATCAGTCGCATTCTTTAATCGGAATGACGTTTTTTTTTAGGAACGCTCTATGTAGATGATGCAAGTACACCATATGAAAACATTCATCACGGTATAAGTTCCTTTTGCAAATAGACATGGTGCCGGTGCAAATTGGCATGATGGATGAAGGTTTAGTTAAAAAAAATAATGTTCAAGTGATGTCATTCTGTCATATCTTTATAGTATATAAAATATAACACAATAGAATTCTAAAAAACTGTTGTATTGGAAGTTACATTTAGAGGACTAGCCGGGCCATTGTGTCAGTAGAATAATGTAAAATAGACAGCTAAAAAACCGGAGGTGCGATCGATAGGGCCTATATAATCAAACTTGAATGCAACCCAATCCTTGCAAATCAAGAATCAGGAGTGTGATAACGGTGGATGCATGCTCGCGAAGAAATAATGATGGTTATGCCAGGGGGAAAGTATTTAATTTTTCCTGGTTATGCAGATTAAAACATTAATTCTGGGGCAATTCTTTTAGGAACTTTGATTTTAACAATTGGGTTTACTTTACATAAAAACGTAATTGAAATCAATAATGTTGTTACATGTTTAATTGTTGCAACTACATTGGACTAATCAAGTAAACCTTGTTTCTGTGATTGAGCTTATTGGTTTGCGTAATGTTCCTATTTTCTCAATGAGCCCATAATAGTTTAGTAAATAAATTGCATGGAACTTATCATACATAATTTGGTAATGTTGTGTGTATGTCCCGGGGGTAGTATGTATGTATGTATGTTAATAAAGGCCCGTCAGTTTGGTCTTAAATTGCGCCAAACTCACAGGAAAGGTGCATGAAGATACCGGGCGGTTTAGCGCGGACACAGGTCCTCGAAATTTAAGTTTTGGTATATACACAGGAACTCCGACATTGGAGTTTTAAATATATAAATAAAACACAAAATCTTTGATTTTGAAGTTTTGAGGTGAACGCACACTTGTCTGATTTTGGGTTTATCGAAGTACACGCAGAAGAATGAATATGGGAGTTTTAAAAATTAAATTATAATAAAAATATTAAACAGACACCAACCCCGGAACCCGAATTTTTGCAGTGGAAACAGACCCTCTGATTTTTAGTTTTTGCGTAATTTACGCAGGAAACTTGACTTAGAGTTTTTAATATAAATATTTTTTTTTAAATTATGGAGAACCCAGATATCGGAGTATTGTGGTGGACACAGACCCTCTGATTTGGAGTTTTTGCGTAAATGCACAATTCTGATATTCGAGTTTTTAATAAAAAAAAATAAAAGTAGTGAATCCTGGTATTAAGCCATCATTCGATACAGAACTGTTTCATTTAGGTGTTAGTCCCACTTAACTCTTCAGTCGAATTAGAACACTAGTATAAATACTAGGTGGCAAAAGCCCAACAAACACCAGGAACCATAAGGTCTTTAAGAGACATTGACATAAGGCAATAGTGTCTATTGCAAGTCAATAACAAGAACAAAAGGCATTGAACGTGATGGGAGACAGTATCCAGAGAAAACAGAATTCAGGAACTGTTCACAAAAGATTCTTCCTCTATTTGTCTAAAGCACTTACACGTTCACTTCTGTTATTTAAAGTTGACATAAGAGGTACTTCTTGTTTTCGGAGAGAGATCCTTCGTCACGTATGTGTGCCTATCTTCCATCCTTGGACCAGATGCCTGCTTGAGGGTAAGCCAGTTTTTTAAATAAACAAAAATATGTCAAATAAAAATACTAGAACAAATATGGCGAACCCGAAATCGGATTTTTGTGGGAAAAAGCCCTCTTATATTTTTGGAGTTTTTTCGTATTATAGCGCAGACACTCTAATATTATAGTTTTACAATACAACTAAAACTGGTAAAAATATGGAGAACCCCGAATCGTGAGTTTTTTTTTTGTGGCGGACCAGACCCTGCGTTTTGATTTTTTGCTATTATACGTCAGCTCAATAACTCCGATATTTGAGTTTTTAATATAATACAACATTTAAACCTATACCCCGAAATCGAAGTTTTGTGTGGTGGGCGCAGACTCCCCCATTATTTTGTAACTCTACCTCCACATTTCGATTATATGAGACAGAATGTGTGTTGTTGTCAATGTGTGTTGGGGGTACTTTGTGTGCTGGGGTCGCGTTGGTGTAGAGTTTGGGCGACTTGTGTGGTGTGGGGCGACTTGGCATGGGGGCGACCTGTTTGGGGGCTACTTGGTTTACTGTGGGGGGCTACTTGGCATGGGGCGACTTGGCACGGGGCGACTTTGTTTACTGTGGGGGCGACTTGGTTTACTTTGGGGGGCGAGTTGGCGTGGGGGCGACTTTGTTTGGGGCGACTTGCTTGTATCCCATTAAAGTTGGCGACTGTACGACCCTAAAAGTTGAAATGCCGACAAACAGTCGGTCGGTGTTAATGTATTCATAAACGTTTATTTGAGAGAGGAAATACGATTGGACCTAAATCATGCATTGATATTTTTCATTGCAGGGTGCGTATGTTAATGAGTGTACGAGGTGCTTAGAACGTTTTTACGCGCGACGTTGGGATTATGCATTTTAATGGGGCGGGTGTATGTTCAATCGTTTCCGTTAGAAACTACTGTAAATTGGAAGTTCAAGACATTTTTTTTTTTTTTCTTTTAAAAATGGGTCTTTGGGGGGCCTTTTTTTTAAATAACGTTATGAATTTAGGTTACTGTCTGTAATATTTTTAGTTTTCTCATCTCGTTCATTGGCAAAATCAAGGCACTTGCGTCAGTTTGACCAACTCATAATGGCACTCGCCCGCCGGCTTGGGCCAATTATTCGGTCGTCAACTGAGCGCGCGTGCAATTGATTTTTGGCCAATGCACTCGAATCTAAAAATATTCAGCCATTAACTCTAAATTCTCAAACATCGACAATAAGAAATATCTTATTTGTGTTCGTATTCTCAACATAAATAGCGCCCTCATTTTCATTTAATATTTTTTGCCAGAGGGTGACGTACCACGATGATTCGAGCAGATGGAGATGTACACACTAGATCCGAGTCCGATTTAGTCCCGTCGCCAACAGAAGCTGTATGTGGATTAACTTAGAATTTCTTCACCAGAGGTAGAAGCGTCGAAGTCTACTTACTATAGTAGATAATGGGGTTTACTTCTTCTAGCATCTGCTGCCAAGTAGCACTTCTACAGAAAAATCCTTGCATTAAAGGCGAGCTTTGAGAAAGGCTACACATTCAAATATAGAATTTTTATCCTAGAAGCGTCACTCTAATCGATATTTCTATTTACCAGCAGGTTTGCCTACAGGAACCGTCTCGGATGATCCTCCAATAAGCTGACCAGCCTCTAAAATCCCAACCTTACGTGACCAAATGGGGCTATAAGCAGCATCCTGCATTACCTTGATTGCTAAACTTTGCCAGAAAATTTAGCAATCATATTGATCCCAACTTCTAATAAAGCAGTCTCTCACCCACGCTTTCCTCGTCCGCCAGCCACATTTTTCATACTTCGTAAGGTTGGGGAGTTTGAAAATCATGCCTTGCAACATATCGCCTCATGGGCTGTGTAATCTAAAAATCATCTGGTAATATGACTGTTGAAAATGCCACTCCACATAGATTCCGATAGCTATAATCATTTTTGGCTGACTTTCCCCTGGAAACACTGTCTAGAAACAGTTGATAACTCCAGGGAGATGTTCCTCCTTCAGGGTACTAAAATTATTCCTGGCACCAAGTGAGGTGGCGGATAATCATCGTACACATGAGGATACTCTTTGTTCTCCTTGGTGTTACGTAGGCAACTACAGTTAAAATCTGGATCTGATTTTCAGAACCGATTTCCTTACCAGATAACGTCTCTTTGAATCGCCTTAAAGTGTAACATCGCGTTAGCAACTCTAGTACATAATAATGGAGGAGCCTTTCTATAATTATAATATTCGACCCACCACTCCTTAATTTGTGGGACCTCATGCATGCCTTCTAACCGGTCTTCGAAAAATCTGTCGTAAATATGAATTGTGTGAGTTTCTGAAATTTACCTTCCACACATAAGGACCTTAGAGTTGCTAAAACCATCGAAAGACTTCACAAACTTAGTATTCAAAGGATTTGGTGATATAGGTCCTGCAGTAGTTTTAGTAGAAACTCCGAAGGTGTAGCTGGAAAAAGTTCCCACCCCAATCTTCTGCACAAGGGTAGAACGTCTACCAAGCTTGCTATCACTCCTAAGCAGCAGAACCATATATGAGCTGTCGATGAACTTCTCTTCATAATGAGCAGGATGCAATCTACAAATCGTGCACTTCTCTCTCAGTTGGAAAAGCTTTGAATTTCATCAGATCAAGATTGCTCCAAGAAAGTCCAGCTTCATACTCGGGAAGAGGTTAGAATCAAGTTAGTCATGGAACCCATTCCTTCACAAAACCGTCTTTATCAACCAATGTTAACTAACATCAGACTATACTGTTTGGTGCTCAATCAAGCAGTCGCCCCCCCCGAAATAGACAATATCTGGTATACCCCCCTTCTCAGAGATTTAGGCCGCTGTTGCTACTAATCTTGTAAAGGTAAGGGGAGCAGTAGAAAGAACCGAATGTCAGACTCAAAACTGGAAGACTGGTTGTCGAATTGGCAGCGAGCCATAGTGTTAGGATAAAAACAGGAACCAGGATGTAAGAACCCTTAAGTCTTACGTTGTGCCGAACCAGCCCTAATACAATTAACTCCTAGATAACACGAATGGAGTTTCATTTTGAAAAGTCTCGGACGAATAAATCTGTACAGGGAGTGTAAGTTGAAGATTGGTTAGAGATCTCCTGTTTCCTTCGGATCGAGGAAGAGTAGAACCTTCTATAGATTTATAATTGGAAAAAGATTTTTCCTTTTTCCTAAATCACTCCTTCACTTCATTCTAGAATCAAGCCTTTGAAGTCTCTTTTGGCATAGTAGTAGAACAAAATCTGACTTTCATCGTCGGACAGTTGGTCAAACTCTGAATGGTAACTTCTGAGAAAGTCTGCAGAACACGATAATCTGAGGAGATCGACCGCTGCGCCGGGAAGAAAGGCTTTAGAGGCCCCCACTGGTCAGAGTAGGAGGAATCAGTTGAACCTTCCTTCCCCACTTACCTCGCGCCACATCAGACGCCTTGGAGTAGAAGGAATAACTTCTATACCTATAAACTTTCTGGAGCCTCTATAGTTGAATTTGCTGCTGCCTTAATCAAGTTAAATCGACTTCCGAAAAGAACCTCTGTTTCCTCTGTTGGCAGGAAAATAGTAAAAGTGGAAGCCCTTCTCTGGTAGCCATAATCAAAAGGTTTTAAGTCTGAAGAACCTTCGACTCTAAGTGGTTAATTTCTTGACCGCTTGAATCTACAGCTTGACATGATCCTCTTCTGAGAAGCTGAGCTAGATCACTGACCTCCAACGAGATCCTTTATCTCAGGAGAATTCAAGGGAACCTCTTTGGCTGTAAAGGGATCAAAGCATTAACAGCAATTCTGTCTTCCGAGAGCAACTTTGAAAAGGCTCTGCAGAAACTGATGAAGATTGTCATAGAACGAACCATCTCTCAATAGCTTCTTAAGACAGCTCCACAGAAGGCTCCACCCAAACTGCTCATAGATGACTTTTAGACAGTCAGGCTAAGGCTACCTAGATATCTCAAACCATTCACGGGCAATCAAAAAGTGTTATCCAATGTCGCGATTACCATCTACATTCATTCACATGAATCTCCATCTACTACTCCATATATACTAGAAGACCATCTTCAACTCCATCTGATGGGCATGGACTCGGCTAACTTAAAGTCTTCTCATCAGACTTCATCTAATCCCCCGCAAAGATTGGGAACCAAAGGAACTTGAAAAGAACGCGACATCTTCCTCACATGTATGGAAAGACTCAGATCCCATCTGAGAAGGGAGTCTTTTGATACTTTTCCAATAGACTTCCGAACTCATCAATAGTCGGTCTAGATCAGCACAGGAATAAGATGCTTCAAAAACCAACTGTTTCATTTATGTTTTATGCAGCTGAAGCAGAAACTGTATACTAAGTATCTTGAAGAATAGCTAATCACATTTCAAACCCGATGACCACAACCATCCGACGAGCCAGGAACAGAACATTAGAAATATTACTTTTTCAGAAGAGCCGACATCGGAATAAGGCTCACCACAAATCTGGGAAATCTTTCACAGTTTGGTATCCTCTACCAACTCAGATCTTTACCCAACTTTCACCGTGCTCTCTAAACGGTATACTTCGTCTAGAAAGTGCAATGAGTGGAGTAGCATGAGCCAATAGGTGGTTGAGTAGTCCTCAGAAATCTCAGCTTGAACTGCAATAGGATGAGGAGCTGTCCCAGTGGGTATTCTCATATTGTTGATGAATCATAAGAATGAAGTCATGAAGAAGATAAACCACCTTCCGGAATTTTACTTCTAAAGATATCGTCCTACATACCTCTTAAGTTTCCGCTCCCGCTCACCAATCCTGGGAGGGTCAGACATAACTGTAACCCGCAAGCTATAGATTTCTTAACAAAACACTTGGGGACCTTGAAAGAATCATCATCAGCTTACGTCTTGATTCGAAAAATCAAGACATCATTCAACTTGAAACTCTTATCAAAAGAGTCACTAAAAGCCAGGCGATGTCATTGTTGTCAGAGGACCTTCCCCGTCGAGTAGAAACGCCTTCTAATACCATAATGATCTTGATCTTTAGTATAAAGATTGAAAAGTCATCACTATTTCTTGATCCAGAATATACCTCTGATCATAGAACTTCGATCCCCGACGTGAAGAAATATCCGAAGGAGCTCTTAAAACTTTCATAAAATATGGCAAGGAGAATCTTGATGTCTTTTCTTGCTACTTCGAATGAACCCCTCTAGGCGGAGTGGAAAAAGAATTCTTAACGATACAGCTAACCTCTGTATGGAGAACTCCAACTACTATCACAGGACTATCTCCTCCGAAGACTTGCATACTAAACACAACCTCTGGAAGTCGAGAGGCGTCTAGAAGAACAGAACACGTAATCTTCACCTTTCTGGTACGAGTTGAGTGACGGGAGAGAAGGAACATTTCTGAAAGCACGACTACGGCTTAGAACGCTTGACAGACTGTAGGAAGACCGGAGAATGACGGTTAACGAATTGTAGACAATGGCCCGATGGTTGACTAGATAAAAGAACGGTTGGTTCTACTGCAGGTATAAGCGTTTACATCCGAGAACAATGTTGACTGCCCCGACTGTAAGCTCGACGTAAGAACGGTAGAAGCCTTTCACAGATAACCAACGTTAACGCCGGCCTGTGTTTCACAATGATCGTAGCATGTCGGACGGAATTTTGATAGAGCAAATAGATGGTTATTTTTGACCCTAGGGGACAAATTAGTTTCACTCATTTCTCAGATATATGGATACTGTACCCTCCTACTAAAACTATCATATGAAATTCTAAAATAGTCCTTTGAGATTCCTTTTATTCGCTGAAAAACCTTTCATGTCGGACTGATCGATAGAAAATAGTGTTACATCTAACGAAATGTTATGTTTTATTGCTACTTCTATCAAATTTAAAAAGGAAATTATTCTTTCCCCACTGGATAATTAAACAAGCAAATCAGCTGACTCCAAGTCGCAATATGTTAATTTAAAACCATATCGCTCTTCTTAAATCGCCCTCTTCAAGGGAGAATGTCGGACGGAATCGAGATGTTTGACGGAATGGAAATGTTGACATTTTAATCGACTCTGCTCTTGTCTATTTATTTTGGTACTGTCTTAGTACTACGGATATTAGCTTTAGTATATGGTTAAATATCAGACTGTTAAGTCTTTTTTGTTCAATTTTGATGCAGCAAAAACATGTCAAATTCCGTCCGCATGCCTGTTTTCCGTCCGACATGAAATTTTGTATAGAAAAACAGAAAATGCACCATCAGGATTCTGGTTTGAAAATTTCTTTGCTTTGGCATGCTACTAACAGTGGTTAGCTTCAATTAAACCATTTAAATAATTGCACAACTAAATTGGGCATGTGTTATGCAATGAAATCTGTAAAAATTTTCGTCCACATTCTCCGTTCTGGCAACTGTTGCTTTTTAAAAATGTGTACTATTTCTAAAACCTGTTAATGATCTTTTTCTCTCTAAAAACCTTAATTGTTCTATTTCTTCATTAGTCAAAAAGTTTCATAATAATTTATTTGTCAGCAAAGAGACCAGCATAGATCAAAGTCTGTCAAATTCAACAGCTTTGTCCCACAAATGGCAAAAATGATTAAAAAGTTGTTTTTCATTTCCGCTGTTTCAGGTCAGGTGAATTCTTATGTAGGCATTGAATGATTTGCAACTTTCGGGTACATTCATTGTTCTATGACCATGTTTAATGCAACCTTGAAATGGCCCAAAAGAAAACTTTAGAGCACTTGTTTGGTTTAAAACCATGGCGGACGATTACCATACCATGTCGGACGGGAAAAACAATCTTGCCCCGTTTTACTCTAATAAAATAAAGCTATACTTTAAAAACACTCACTCCAGCTAATACTTCATTAAATTCATGGATACTGTGACAGAAACATTTTTTCATGAATTATTTTGTTTTTTGTAGAAAAACTTTTAGAATTTTTGACCAGGTCGGGGACGGGAAATTTTTTTTTTTTAATTTCTTTTCTCTGGGAATTTAAAAACTTGGAACCATTGGAATAAAACATGCGTATATTTCTGTCAAGTGTCAACTTTATATCAAAAGGTATGTTTATGAAAATTATCTTTGATTGTTCTTCATGTGATAATATTATTTGTTGGTTGAAATTCCGTCCGAAATGGTCTAACGACATCGCCGGAATAAGAAAGAAAAGGAGGCCCTCTATAACATCATAGTTCTATTTCATCATCATTTTTGACTTGTGTTTTAAACAAGTACTTTACATGTATGCAAGTTGTTTAATCACCAAATACACTTGTATCAAAAAAAATAGAAAATTCTGAGAAACTTTCATTGGTATCCGCTCTGGAAAAAGCAAAGCTTAGAGCATGCCCTCCGTTACAATACCATTTATGACTAAATGAAAGAACCGGAGATGTTGCATAGCTGCCCGTTGTTATAGAGCGTTGTAAATGATTGCCTAGATAGACATGTTGTTCCTTCTAAGCTACAAAGAGGCTACATAGGCAGCAACAAACCCAAAAGCACCTATTGTAGTGCAATGAGTGCCAAGATTTGGATACATATCGTCTTCATGCACCACCAAGCTAACCTCTTTTGCAACACAATGACCCGCATCTTATGGCCCATGACAGCGGTTTTATATCATGGTCAAGTAAACTCACACTCATCACACTATTAATCCATTCACGTGCACAGTTAATAGCTTTCTTCAAATATATTGAGCAAATACACCCACGCATTTTGTATTATTTATGTACCCAGAAGTCTTCAGGGTCCGCGGATTATTAACATTGTCCATCCAAGGCTAATGACTGAGCCCTTGGTAATTAGCATCTATACCTCGTAGTGTGGTATGGCATGTATATATGTAATAGGGTTGTTGTTTTTTGGCAATCCATTTAGTGTTCAGCAGGCCCCCCAAAAAACAAAAATGCAAAAATGGGGTTTTCCCCCCCAAGAACCAGAATGCCACTCACATCTATGTTGCTACTTAATTAACACCATCCTTGGCAAAGGCATTTTTTGGGTCTTGGGGGGGAAAGGGTTCACATTTGGAATTTCCATTACCCATTGAAGCCTTATTATAATTTAAATAAGACACTTTGAGAGTGATTTGAATTTGAACTTTTTTGAAACTACGAAAAGGTAAACTTGAGCATGTCGCTTAATAGTGGGGATGTTCAAATTCACATCCGTTCTCATGAAAACTATGAAGGGGCGTCCTTCATTCCTATCCGGCGATGTCCTTTGAGCACCTTAACAATTAAAAGCATGAAATATGTGTAATGCTTTTTAAATTTTTTTACTTTTTATTTTGTGACAGACAACATTCAAATCATTCAAAATAATGACCTAACACATTCCTACTACAAAGAAATTTTAAAATTCACTACTTTTGTGACCATGTTTGAAACGCAAGCCAGCCCGGCGAGCGGTTAGGCAGACGGACAGGCTGACTGTAAACAACTGTACTCCTGAAAGAGGGGATACGAAATTTCTCTTCTGGAATAAACAACCCTCTGCATCGACAACTAACTTTCCACGGAGCCGTGGAGGAAAAAGCTCTGACTCGTGTTGAAAGAATATCTAACTCCACTTCGCCGTAGAAAGACGAATTTTCCTTGTATAACTAACTCATTACCCGTCATTAAATTAAGAGTAACATCGGCGGTTCTTTGCAGTAATAAACCGAGTTAAACCACGGGCCGTGAAGCACGGTCCGTCAAGAGTAGAAACGACTCTAGAATAATCATGACCTCATTAATTTATTTCTATAACATCATCACACAATCTATCGGCCACCACGAAAAAGGCCTCCGGTCATTTTTTTTACGGGTACCCCCGGTACCGTTGTCCAATTCTCTATCAACATAATAGTCTTTACCAATGGGCGATGGGCTCTATTGACTGCTACCTACCACGGTTGCTAACTCAGACCTATAATCATATGCATCACCACTGATGCCCGTTGATAGCGGTTTATTATCTATTACTCTACGGAGAATGTACAGCCAGACTGGCTCAACGTATGAGAATCAAATCGGACCGAGGGCCAAGGTGAATACATTGATTCGCAGCTGGATAAATCAAGTGTAGATCGCCGTGAAGCTGGCGTCTTACCGGTACCCACCGGTACAATAAGCCATGGTTTGATTACTTTTAACTTGTAGAGTGGCGGCATCGTCGGAATACTCAAACGTGATAATCTTCCAATTCAACATGCAGGGAAGGAGTGGATAGGTTAGCCAGTCGAAAGTATTCACGTAATCCACTCTGATTCACATAATCATTAGGCCCTTTATCTTCATAAGAAGATACTGTGGCTGGGCGAACTTGCCCTATAAATTGTTATGTAGCAATCTGCAACCACGGTAGTAGTGTCGCCTGGGAGAGTATAATCAAAGGTAGATCCTGATTGGTCTGGGATTGGTAGAAAGTATTTGGGTAGAGTCTTCAGATGGTCGCTGACCCGGAGGGAGATGCCTGAGGAGATGGGACTGTGTAGCCTTGGCCTTTAAATACTTGTCGTTATCTCCTATACACATCCACCTTGTCCAAATTACTTCGGGATTCCAACTCTGACCATACTAGTGTATTTATATCCAGGTCCTTCTCTTGATAACAATCAAACAGCCACTTCACAAACAGTTCATGGGGTTCTGTCTGTCTCGAAGGAACTTACAACTCCAAACATCTGCGAGTGGCACGGATGAAGACCATCTTTCTGCAACACAAAAGTTAAGACGACCATGCAGGGATGTTATATACAGAATTAAACCGTGCCGAGAACCTGGATATCCAAATGTAGAATAGGTTAAGGCACGGAGACGAGACGGACGAGAAGAGACAGACGCAGGGCACCCCCCCCCCTGAAATCTTGGAAAGAATTAGAGAATTCATCGGCACAAGCTGGAAATCACACTGAGAAAAACAGATGACATGGTTGCACTGTGAGGCCATAACAAGGGCGAACGAGGAAAAATATAATTAATGCAAGGGAGCAGACACGCGGGACAGGGGACATGTCCCCACATGCCCCTGCCCCGGTCAAATTGTGGACTTACAAAGGGGGACCTAAACCTGGCCAAGGAATATAAGCCCACTTAATACCCCCGCAGTACGAGCGACGCGAAAAACGGCCTGAGGCTCGCGGGGAAAAACCACTGTGAAGGATAATACATAATAATTTATATACAACATCTTCCGAATTCTTAACTTCCGAATTCTGATCCTCCGAATACCAATCTTGAAAAAAAATCTTCCACAAACCTCATCAGCCCATCATCCACCAAAGCTCCGATGAAACAGTAGTTGTACAAAACATACTCCAGATGACGATATATAAATATGTCTCCAATAAATTGGCGATAAAGGGGAAAAAATATGTATAAATATCCCAATAAAAATTCAACATGGTGCCCCGAACGGAGACACAAAAAAAGAGCAAAGGATCATGGATGCAGTGGCGATAGTGATGGGCGTATGATGCTAGCGTGGGACCGCTTACTAGGCATGGGCGTACCGAAATTATTATGTGGCAATAAGGGTGTCTGATGGCTGTTTGAGCACAAAAAATGCACTAGTTGGATCATTTTGTAATGTAGAAAAGGGTATAAAATGAATGTAGTCTATAGAGCTATAAGCAATGTGTTTGAGAAGTTGTTAATTGTAAATTCCTCAGACTGCTAGTGGGTCGCCTGCCCCGAAGGTTGTGATGGTAGAAATGTCAGAAATTACTATAAAACATAATATTTGCCAAGTCTTGGTCAGTAACCCATTTTCAAGAGCCATGGAATCAAAGAAAGATAATTGAGTTATCCTAATACATGGAAGCGCACAGATGTATCACTTGGCAGCCATTTCACACAACAACCTTCTTGCACTTGCACTAAGTTAACATCCTTCATTTAGAGGTAGTTCAAATTTAATCCTGCCACAATATTCTACAATAGAGAGGATTACATCCCAGTCTTAAAGGGCCATGGTCCGATCGTCCCGAAACACCTCTATTTTCCAGGACGTGGTCAAAATTGGATATTGAAGGAAAGCTACTATTTTTCTATTACCCTGTGAAATCTTAGGCCTACAAGATGTTCGTTTTGGATGTTAGAGCGAAAATGTACCCGGTTTGTGGCGACCAATATTAAGGTACAGGGTAGTCTATAGGGATTACAAAAATCAGTTTTTAGCTCTCATAATCAAAAACGGGTTGAAAAATTCGGTGTGAGAGTTTACAGACTGGGTTTGGGCATGAAGGCCATGTACCAAGATGAAAACACTATATACTTGAATGAAGTCAATAATCTTAATTCTATAGGCGACAGCTGGGTTGGTCCATGGCAGCGCTCGCGCTAAGGATTTTGATTGGTTTAGCAATTTTTGCAACAGCACTTGCTTTGATCATGTTGATAGTGAAAATGTACACCAAATGTATAGGGAAAAATTGCTACACCAATCTTAAAATTGATAGCAAATGGCAGAAAATGTGTAGCCAACTGCTATGTAAATGTATAAAGAGCCCTGTTGGGTGGTCCACTGAAGAGGGATGTGGTATGTCATGTATTATTTTTATGTTTTGAAGTGTTCTTCTGCACATACATTGTAAGGTGCAACTTACTAAATGTATCACCACTGATGATTTTCGAACTTGGTTTTCAAAATCGCCAAGAAATTGGCAGATTTTGGTTTCATGGAATTACAGGGCAATTCCATGTGCGATGTACATTTTCAGAATCTTTGAGGACCAGATTAAATCATTCATATAGAAGACAGACAATTTAATTAGGGGGGAATCTAGTCAAAATGAGGTGTCTATTAACAATGTGCTTAGCACATGAGTTCATTGATTATATAGAAAAGTCATATATGAAAATATTCAGAAATAAGTAAGCTTTCAAAAATGAATCAATGTTACAGAGTTCACGTCATTAACTTGCCGTTACACGAGGCCAAAGGTCAAACAAACTAATTTGGCTTCAGTGAAATACAAAAGTGCTCGCATTTTTCATACTTGCAATACTAGGATAATAATAAGACTTAAAAACATGTGGTTAGTAGGTCAAGTAGGAGCAACCTAATGAAGAGATTTTTGTGGCATTTGATTTAGGGTGCATAGCAACCGGATCCATGATTATTGTAATTTCATTGCTGTGAGACGCTTTGAACCCCCCAAATATAAAACTAAAGAGAAATTCCACCAAAAGGCCCATTAGGTTGTAATCATGAATTACTATTGGTCAAATTATGAAGTTCAAAAGATATACTAGAACCTGATTTTTTTCCAGAGCAACTTTTTACAAGCGAAAAAAGTTAGGCCCTTTAATGATCGAGCAAAACTTAATTAATTTTAATTATGCTATTAGTAAAAACTTTTTTTTTTTATAACTTCAAATTTAGTAATTGCATGAATTATACTAAATATGAATACAAATTTCATTAAATAATCACTGTGTAGGGCTGGAAATTAATCTTATTTTGTCATTGTCTTCAAATATTGAGGGTGAAACAATAAATACATAATAAATTAGCTGTTGAAAAACAATAAAAAAAACATAAGAAAGTATGTTTGTTCGCGAGACGCAATTAACTTTAATTGATCATAAAAAATGGGAACGGAATGTCCGAATTTCACCAAATAAAAGGGAATAAAGATAAAATGAAAGCAATGCTAACAACATTAATTACCACTGCAATTCTTACATCACAAGACTTTGAAATAGATTCCCTAATTTCAACCCCATTCATGGTCGTACGGCCCCTGTACGGAGGTCATAAAAACACCTCCACTGAGAGGTATACACAGCGTGTACCTTTTAGTTATACTACTTGTGTTTCAGTAAAAATTGCTCTTAAGTGTACAAATCTGTGATGGCAAATGACACAGGTTTGTATTGCAAGAGGGACCAAGTTCAAGAAAACCAGACAAAAAAACAAGAGCACCAATGGGCTAACGTTCATAAGAAACGTGGGTTGGAGCCTGAGTGGAGTTAGTGGTTTGATTTTGTGCTTGTTAAAGCAATAACAGCACATTTTTTTAGAGTACCCCATTTCAAACTTTTTGCCACAGTTATGTGGGTAATGTCTAGGGAACTACACCTGCAAACGAGAATGCTAAAAAAGCGTGATTTATTATAAAAAATAGCGTTTGTAATGAAATTGGGATCTAGATGTACTTTCCAGCTCTGCAGGAAATTCTAAGTTTATGTCCGGCCATGAGGAATAGTGCCACCTAAGAAAAAAATGACCTCTTACTTGACTTGCCTGCCAATAAAACAACTATGGTGAGCGTAAGATACGTACATCGCGCTATTCCCGGCTATTTAACCTTGGAAGTGCGTTTCCAGCAGCCATGAATTATATTATCTCCGATATTACTTATTTAATTACAAAATCCTTCGTTTGCGACACATAGACATTTCAAGCTTGACCATTCACAGGTAGTTTACTAGACGTTATCAATACAACCATGTTAAAAATCTAAAAATGTTTGAAAAATTGGGGCACTCTTAAAAAAAGTGCTATTATCATAATGTACACGTGTTCTCATATAGGTTTCCATTTTTTGCCTACGTGACTCACCACAATGGGATTAATCTACAAGTTTCAGATCATACAAAACCATTTGACTTTTGGGCCATTCTTCGGGAGTCACACACGTGATTTCAGAACTTTATTTGCCTCCATGACCAAAACAAATAAATCTAGCAAAAGTGGAAACATTATGTTTGGTTTAGATTTTTGTCCAAAACCTAAAACAAGGGAATAATGTTTCCACTGTGATAGATTGGTGTTTGTCATGGGAGGCAAATAAAGTTTGGTCACGTGTTGTGACCATCCCGAAGAAGGACCTTGGATGACTGTCAGATGATCCTGAAAGGACTTTCAAATTTTGGCAAGATGTTGATCACCTCACCGAATTTCATTGCCATCCATTCCAAATAGCAAGAATATCATCTTTATAATTTGCCTTTGCTTGTGGAGAGGATGCATTGCTGACATGACACACCCACGAACATAAATTATAACACACTACTGTATACAAGCATAAAGACCAACCGACACATACACACACCGGACGGACATACAGGAATTTGGAGTAGTATGGGTATTTCCTGCACTGCCTTGGCAGACGACACAAAAAAATAAGGTAGGGTTTTACTTTTTAAGTATATTATTAAAAAGAAAAAAACCGCATGACACATAATACAAAGTAGGTGCAAACGGTAGGCCTATATTGTAATATGAACATAAAGGTGCTATTTAGGCTTGAAGTAACAATGATCAAGGTAAGGGTTAAGATGAATTAAAGGCAAGAAACAAGATGATCTATGAGGGATGGGCTCTGAATTTGCTCACACTTATCTCACCCTGGGTTTCCTTTGAAGAATGTTGAAATTTCAGCTTTTTGTTGTCATTAGTTTTTACGAATTTCCAATTAATAGGTTTCACAAATATTGTCAAAGAGATGCATCAGTATGTCAAATAAAATATTCAACATCGATTGACATACATCTGGAAAAATACTCGGCACTTTGACTGAATATGTGATCTTACGAAGTTTTCTGGTCAAATTTGATGGAACATTGACCAGAATCTTCTCCAACTTGACTTTCTATGTCAACATTTGAATAGAAACGGGTACGATTCATATTTAACAAGGCATTTTTAAAATTGATAGTAAAAAGAGGGCGGAGCATAAAAGTCCAAATGATTAAAAAATACAGCGTTCACAGAATGCATTGTCCTCTGCCATCGTATTTGTACATGAGGACAAGGGTCACATGAGATGACCAATCCATGGAACATTATGTACAAGTTTATCTAAGTGTCATGAAAAAAATCGATCGAAATATGTGGATACACCACAGCAATTTATAATTCTGACAATTTAAAGGTCACGCGAGGTCACCAAATGTGGGACAATACACAGGGCAACTTATCTAAGACGTGTCATGAAAATGATCAACAATGTGGTAGACCAAGCAATTTATAATTTGACCATTTAGGTCACATGAGGTCATAAAGGTCACATGAGGTCACCCAACATGTGGGACACGAACCAAGGGTCATTATAGCTTAGTATCATAGAAAATCGATCAAGTTGTGGATACACCAAGGCATGTTCTAATTCTGATCAATTTAAGGTAAATGCAGGTCACCAAATGTGGAATGTATCTAAGTGCCATTTAAATCGATAGACATATGGGGATACACCAAACAATGCTTTATAATTCTGACCATTTTAAGGTCACACGAGGTTACATTGAGGGTCAGCAAAATGTATGATCGACACTGTGGATAGATCCAAGCAATATTTAATTTGACCATTTTCAGGGTCACATGGAGTCACTAAACATTTGTGGGGAACGAACCCAGTAACCAAGGGCCAATGTTATCTAAGGTCAGGAAAAAATTGATCGACATATGATACACCAAGCAATTTTATAATTCTGGTCAATTTTAAGGGTCGCATGAGGGTCACAAAGGTCACATGAGCGTCACTAAATGTGGGACACGACCCAAGATACCCAGGGGCCAATGTATCTAAGTGTCCTGAAAATATATCACTATGTGGATACACCAAGCCAATATCTAATTCTGACCATTTAAGGTCAAATGGGGTCAAAAAAAATGTGGCACTACCAAGGGTCATTTTATCTTAGTTATCATAGAATCGATCAACATATGTGGATACACCACGCAATTTTATCATTCTGATCAATTTAAGGTCAATTGAGCGTCACCAACATGTGGGACCTACCCAGGGTCATTTCTACTAAGGGTCCTAGAAATCGATGACCTAGGTGGATACACTAAGAATTTTATAATTCTGATCCTATTCAGGTCACATGAGGTCACCAACATGTGGGACACTACCTAAGGGTCCTTCTATCTAAGTTTCATTAGGAAATCGATCGATATGTAGATTACATAAGCAATTTATAACTTCTGACATTTTAAGGTCACCAAAGATCACATGAGGTCCTCAACATGGTGGGACCACTACCCAAGGACCGTTGTATCAAAGTGTCATGAAACTCGATCAAAATATGTGGATACACCCTAGAATTTCATAATTCTGACCATTTAAGGTCATGACAAAGGGGGGTCAACGACATGTGGGCGATACCCAAGGGCAAGGTTCTAAGTGTCAAAGACATAGATCGATATGTGGATACACCAGCATTTATAATTCTGACCAATTTAAGGTCAATGACGTCACAAAATGTGGACACTACCCACGGGTCATTCTATATAAGTGTCATAGAATCGATTGACATAGGTGGATACACCAAGTTAATTTTATAATTTGACCATTTTAAGGTTACACGAGGTCAATGAGGTTCCCAAAAAGTGGATCACTACCCAAGGGTCATTTATTTAAGTGTCAAATCGATCGACATTTGTGAATACACCAAGCAATTTTATTAATGCTGACATTTTAGGTCAACGAGGTCACAAATGTGGGACACTACCAAGGGGCCAATATATCTAAGTGTCATGAAAATCGAACCAGTATGTGGATACACCAAGCAATGTTATCATTCTGATCATTTTAAGGGCACATGAGGTCCACAAAGGGTCACATAGGGTAAATAAAATGTGGGACACTACCCACGGGCCATGATCAAAGTGTCATGAAAAACGATCGAATATGTGGATACACCAAGCAAGGTTATAATTCTGAACCCATTTAAGGTCACACGAGGTCACAAGGGTCACATGAGGTCACAAAACAAGTGGACCCTACCCCACATGGGCATTTATCTCATATAAAACGATCAACATATGTGGATACACGTACCGTGCAAGTTATAATTCTGACATTTTAAGATCACATGAGGTCACCAACATGTAGGACACTAACAACTGGTCATTTGAGCTAAGAGTCACAATCGATGGCCATAGGCCTATGTGGATACAACAAGGAAATTTAAAATTCGGACGACTTTAAGGTCACATGAGATCACAGAGGTCAAAGGTCACATGACGTCACAACATGTACAGAATCGGTAACGAAAATACCGCAAACCGATATACGACAATTTACCGGTAAATACCGGTATTTCCCGGTATATAGGTTTTTCCCCAGTTATCAATGATCGGCCTCAGGGCGTCTATCCCTGTCATAAATGCAACGCGAAGTATTGCGCACAACAACCCGAGGTCCTCCTGCCTTTCATTTCCAATGTGCCGTCTTCCGTACTTGTTAATGACAAAGTTTGCTAAACCCAAGAAATGCGACACTATTCTAAAGCTTCTATACGGACCATGTTTCCATTAGGTTCAATCAAGGTAAATAAGTAGTCATTTTAGCTTGGATGGCTTAATCCCCGGCCTAAAATGGTACTCGCATGGTCTCACCTCTCTTTTTACCATAAGATCCGACCCGGACATTTAATTACGCCTTGCGAGGCTTTTTATTTTTTCATAACTAGATTTTTTTCGGTTAACCTGTCCTGAATGTCATAATCTGTCATGTATGATACCTTACTTGTTTTAAGTTAATGCACTCATTTGAATCAAAATACTTTCATGAGCTAAAAGGTCAATAAAATTCGGAAGGAAACGACGTTTATTGCATGTTACGTACAGCCATAAGAGCAGCATATAGCAAGATTTCACACATCATGAGGTAGACCATGCATGTGCGTGAACAAGTCAGAAATGGCCTCGGGGTTCATGACCTGGAGCCCGGGGACCTGGCCTGAGGACAGGTGGACTTCCCCGTGCCTGATTCACACAAGTGTTTAGTGATTTTGAGAGAACCGAAAGGAAAGCAAGCTCCAAACTTGGAGGGGAGATCTTTCTTGCAAAATTCAGAGCAAGACTTAGAGAACATGTATGCATGTAAATGATTTTTACACCAACGGATACCACAGGTTTTCTGCAATTTTAAGATATGTACTGTGGGGGTACCCGGGGGGGGGGTTCTCAGGGGTATTGTGGGTACCCATGCTCGTTAAAAGGGGTCCGAGGGACCCCTAACGGGGACAATTTTCGTGAAAATAACCCCTAACGGGACTTAGTTTTGGTGAAATTATACTAGTTTTCAGTGAAAATTATACACCTAACGGGACCAATTTGAAGTGAAAGATACCCCTTGCGGGACTGCTCAATATGTGAATAGAAAATGTACCTTTAACAATAGTAATATAGAAGGAAATGACACTTGTGCTTACTGTAAGAAAGATTACACATAAGGGTATTTTGGCTGATACATTTAGGTTAGTCTTCTCCTATTCTGTATCACATAAACTGAATTGATACAGCTAGCGGGACTAGAACTGATTATTGTGAAGTGATACCCCTAGCGGTTAGTCCGCATTTGCAGCTAGTCCCGCTTTTGGAACGAGAATGGGAACCCGACCAAAATCCAAAGAACCCCCCCCCCCGGGTTTACTGTATCCTTAGCGCTGCATTTTGAGGCATTGCATTACATCCCGATTATAATTTACTAACATGTACTTACGCACGTGCGATCCCACTGACCTCTGTCAGTGGGAATCCCCGGCCCGGGCCTCGGATGACGTGACGTGTTTTCCACTATTGCCCCTGAATGGTTCGCCCTCATCTTCTTCAACATTACATGAATTACACATTTTCAGAAACCAGCAAACATCTTCACACAATTTTGGGGCAGCGTCACATTGTGCTTGTTTATGATAAATGTATTAAAAGATAAGGAAATGACAAAACTGCACTTTTATCTTTGATTTTCCTTGAAAATGAATGTAGAATTTTTCATTAAAAAAACTAAAAACTTTTATTTATGCCGGAGCAACTATGGCAAAAGGGAGTCAAAGTTTGGTTGAATGACGATAACCGTCTAACTGGAAATCTTGGCTGTGATAGAATGAATATTGATGAAATCATCCGTACCCAATGTGTGTCGCACGATTTGAAACGATTTGGCGGAAAATATACCTACTGCAACCCACCCCCACCTACCCTTTGCCGTGATTGTAAAATAAGGGGAATCCCTAGGTGACGTAATTAGGAAATCCTACTACAAACGTATCCACGGTCTTAGAAATAATTACGTGTGATTTCTCTGCGCCGTATACTGCCATATATTATACAACCAAAAGCCGAGAAACACGGTTTCGTCATAAACAAGTGTAAGCATAAATTTCTGTTCGTAATTGCAATGCTGAAACAGTAGGGAAGTGTGCGGTATTCTTTAACGGCCTTGCAGTGTCTTTGCAAGGACCACGGGCATGTAATATGGTAATAGGTTATTTTGTAACTTGCGCATGGACAAGGGGAGTGGGTCGCTTTTTGCACATGTTAGTGGATTGTTTGTTCGATAATAACTTTAAAATATCATATGCAGATTGTTACACCCCGGGTTTACACTGGACTTTTTTTAATGAAGTTTTGTACAAGAATCCCAACCACACTCATCGTAATAAAGGCGTATTAAAACTGGCAAGTGACAAAGCTGTCCCATAGTAACAGCTAGGCCAACGTGCTAAAGACTGCTATCCACATCAGGGCCGGAGGGTGGTGTGGTGCATTTCCAGGTGGAATAGGTTCCCATCCCACGCTACGGTTGAAATGATAACATATAGGCTTGCAGTGTACAATATTCCATCGTTTCGTTTGTATTGTCACACATACATGCAACACTATTCGGGAAAGGGCCTTATTTGAAACGTAATAAACAATGAATGATGCTAATATTTAAACAAAAATGTCATGTCCATACACGAAGGTTTATCAATTCGTGTTTGCTTGTTTAAGTTGTGATGATGACCTCACGGGGGTCACGTGTGTTCTGTGAACCTTGGGCAAAATTGGTGAACAATGACCACGCTGATGATATCGCAACTGTATAAATGCAAATCGAGAATACAACCATTGCCTAGGTAGGGATGTACTCTAAGCTACCAAACAAGAACGAACATTGGTAAAAATCTTGCAAACCTTCAATTCACGTAAAAAAATAGCCATGAATATAGTACCAATGAAGGTTAATAATTAGTAACAATAATACTTCATGCAAGAACAGGGATCCTAAATAAACATTACTTCGAATTCGGACCCCTTTTCCTCTTTATATTATTATTATCTATAACTGATTCAAACAACCTTTAAATTAAATGGTATATTCTTCACTTTCGGAGCCCCGACCTTTATAAATCGAGGAGTTAAGAGGGGGGCAATATGCCCCGGGAACCGTGAGTTGTAACACCTGCCAACAGCCTGCGGCCGACATACCATTACCCACATAAAAAAAGTTAAATCGCTCACAAACTCCCCCGCGAATAAAATTGAAACAAAAACACCTAACAATAAAAAAAATACATAAAACTCCCGCTACAAATATAAAATAAATCTATTAATCAAATACAACTAACATTAAACAAAAAACATAGGAAGATCCGTAAAAAAACAATATGCCGAGCTATCGCACATCGCAGGACAAGGGGAGTGGGAACCCTCCCCTAACCAAACTTGGTATTGCGCCCAATAAATAGTCATTTTTACAAAACACCTGCTGCAACTTCATCAGAAGATGCGCTTACATCCTTGAACGACTGGATTTGTACGTAAAACGTAAATATAATCACAGTACACAGTTGCAATCAGGATGATTCTTGCTGGTGTTGTATCGAACGTATATTTTATATAGGTTTCGCTATTAAAAAATACGCGCTGTCGACGGCCGCGTTCGCTTACTACAACAACACCATACGTGAGTATTGACTCTAATATTTGGGGACGGGGTTACACATGCGACAAAACACAAAAAACAAACAGGGAAAATAAAAACACTTCTAGGCCGATTTTGCTTACGAAATTCATTAGTTGAAAGCGCAATCCCCCCACTTTCACGCGACCAATTGAACAAATCTGATCTCAGAGGGCACGGGATACGCCTAGACTTTTTCGCACGCTCTGCCGATCGGTACGATTAGATTAGTTCACTCATCGAGCTAAAAATCAAAGCGGTTATCTTTAGTTCAAATCCCCAAATGTTCACTGCTGTGGCACTTATGTTGCAGAGTACTAATGTGAAAGTTTAATTTTGTACATCACAGTACTGAAAGGATATTTCTTCAGAAAAGACAAAATTGTAAATAAAATGCGTTCTATCACACTTCAAAATCGGTAAACTTTGTTTCAGGCATCAAACAAGAAGTAAAAAGTAGGTAGGGTGGGTCAAGAATGGAATTTTGGAAGTACATCCACAACATGAATATTCCTCCCATTGAATGCTGGGATACCAATTCGACAAGAATCACAGAAGCGATTCTTGCAGTGATTTTTTCTGGTAAATCCAGATATGAGAATAATTTCTCCATTGAATCATGTATTGCCCTCTCAGAGTGAGAGGGGGATACACTAACGATCGATACCTACCCTCCGCGACCTTACTTGTGCACAAATGTCTCATTGGGCCCGACCAGAAACCTCAGACCACATTAAACTTGCGCACCGCGAAAATAGTCAGCCGATAGCGGCCACTATTTTTCGGGCAAAATCACCACCCATGCGCAGTGAGTCGTCCTATCCCAAATGGTTTCTCCAATTGTGTACAACACAACCTTCCCGAGACTTCTTGTGGGTGGAAAAACATAGTGGGGGGGTCGAAGGTCGCGGGGGTAAGGGAGGGGAGGTGTAGGTATCGATCGCTATATCCCCTCTCACTTATGAGAGGGAAATAACAATGCGCTCTCAATAGCTACCCTCCACGACCTTAATTTTGCACAGATCCCACTGGTAGTCTCAGGCGGTGGAAGAAGGTACGGGGAGGTAGTCCCAGCGGCTGCGATCCCCGTCTCCCCCCGAGAGGACCTTACCTAGAGATCTTGATAGCGCTCACTTCTACCGGCACGCAGTGTGCAGTAGCAACATCCACTCTCCGCACCAGAAAGTCTCGAATGTAAACTCTCTGAAACGTGGTAGCGGGAACTCCAACCTAGAGTATCCAGGATATCCTGGATTGAGGAGCCTTTGTAAAATGCCCAGGAGGCGGTGAGCAAGTCATCATGGGACCTAGCCCATGAGCCGACCAACCGATCGTGATGTTTTAGGTGTGCGCTTCGGATGGGCGAGGCAACCCAGCGGCGAACTGTGTCCTTCGATGCCGGACCATATGGAGGGGGCGTGGAGATGAACAGCTGTTTTGTCTTCCGGAGCCCTTCGTACGCTTAGGTACCATTTTAGAGCCCTGACCGGGACCAGGGGTCTTCGACCGTCCTGCAGCCAAGGCCAGGTCCGGAGAAATACTGGGCGTGGTTTGAAAGACAGGGTCTGATTATTAGCGAGAAAACACGCTCGTGGGAGGATGGACACGCCATCTTGACCACCGCAAGTGAGCCTCGGTCAACTCCTCGTTGTCGTCGGATTCGCAACTAACACCCTCCAGGACTTCGTTCCCGAGTACCCCTTACTGGTATGGTTCAGGCTCAAATAGACTCACCACGTTATGTCCGTAAAGGACAAGGCATGTATCTCGAACCCGTAGCCCGGAGCGACACTGCACAGGGAAGAAATGCCGTCGTCCGGAAAATCCAGGAGACGGGCTCTCTCCAGTGGCTCGACTTCCTCGGACGCTAAGAACTACGGAGCATAGCGGTATCCCAATCCGGAAGAGTGAACGAACCGGGGGACGAACCGTAATCATGCCCTTCAGCAGATTGCGTGGGAGCGGGCTGTTCGGACGATGTGCTGTCTGAAGCCCCTATGGAGTGCCCCAATCGCGGTGCGGTCGAACCCATAGTGGGCAGTGAGTTTAACCCCCACCATTTTGATTGACCACCAACTTTTTACTGAGACCCCTTTATACTGAAAATTTCGGACCCACACCCTTTTTACAATTCACAAGCAATCTTTGGGATTACCAGTAATGGTAAACAGCAACTAAACTTCCATCACAGAATGCACATGTTCTCTGTATAATAAAAGTGATAATTATCTTTACAGTATAATTTATTTTTTTGTTGGCCAGATATCCAAAGTAGCACACAGAGGTACACGAAATGAACGTTGAACCAAATTTGGTTAAAAAAAAAAATTGATACAACATCCATGTCAAAATCAGGTAGGCTAGCTTAGCCAGTCGAGCTCAAGGCTCGGTCTTAGACTGGCATGAAGGGCATGTACGCATTACGCAATTTGGTAAATGATCAGCTCCCAATATCAAGGTCATTTTCAGACCCACTACCAGCTTTTTCTTTCCTCAATCTCATCGCCTATCAAATCCCTCAAAATTCTGACATCAGATCTGAATCTTCTTCGCCAAAATCACGCGATCCCAACTTCCGTTGTTTTCGACGGGCGCGTAATTTAGACTGAGACTTGCAAAAATCATCGGGACGGGAGGTTCCGATCGTGCGATTCCTTTACGTACGGAAGATATTTTCATTCCAAAAACAGGGACAAGCACCCAAGCTATTTTACTTAGTAAATAAAAGGAGGACCATATCACCAATAAAACAATGGTCTAAAACTGATGCTGATTGGAGCTCTGCCGTGAGATATGTAAACATGCTTCATGAGCTCTTGTGATGCTGTTGGCAAATAGAGCGAGCTGGCCAGGGAAGCGATACACACATTTATGCGAGCAAGCGGAAGGAATGTTTTTTAGTATTACATTTCAATTGTTTACAGGAATTTTTACGGCCACCCTTTAATTTCATCTCCACGCTTTATACACTACGTCCACCCTTTTAGGGAAAAAGTCAGACCCCAACCTTTTGCCGATTTTCAGATTTTGAACCCCACGCATTATAATGAGTTGGACTGCCACTATGGCACCTGACTGTTTGGACGCCCAAAACCCCTTTGGAAAATTTCCGTTAGACTCCCCGATCTGCCCACGCGCAGACAGCGGATCGATCTCTCAATTTGCGCACCATCTATAGAACCGACGGAGTCGAGAATCGTAAGATTCTCTAGTTGACTTCCGCCTTGCCGGAGCAGCGAGCATCGCAGCCTGTTCAGAAAGTCACGCCTGAGTGTATTGTTGGCGGCAATGCGCCAGACAGGCAGGTTGTCGGCATCGGACCAGGATCACCTTTCCATGGTCCGGCGACCGGTGCTTCAGTGCCAGGAAGTTTGCCCACAGCTCGAGCAGATTGATATGATGGCGAGCTTGCATGGGCGACCAATGTTGACACTTGTGGGGCCCTAGGTGGGCCCCCCACCCGCATTCGACGCATCTGTTGTCAGCGTCACAGAGGGAGCTAATTTTCTGAAGGGCCGGCTCCTCCTCCAAGTGCGTGGATGCGTCCACCAACTGAAGTCGGGGGCCAGCTTCAGCGGCACTGGAATCCGGAGGGACATTGGGGGGTACCAGGGTCGAAAGTACCTGAGCATGTGGATCGGATTCCCCTCATGCGTAATCTGCAGTGGGAAACCATCCCGATGAGGCTTGCCAGAAGTCCCAGAAGCCGAAGACATAACCTGGCTGGGGATCCGACTGCTCTCCAACGACCGCTCGGGCACACGTCACGGCCGAGGCTACTCGTCTGCCGAGGCCTCACCTTGCCGAAAGAAAGTCAATCGCGCTCCAGACTGGGGGGTTCGGGGAGAAGCGAGCGGGACCGGCCCTGGCGAGGTTGACGATGAAAAAGAGAGACCTTATCAGGTCCAGGACCTCCTCGATAAAGCTTGGAGCCTCTGCGAGGATGGCGGCACCAGTAGCCAGTTGTCTAGGTAGACGAAGATTTGTTTGTCCTGCGCCCTTCGCCTGAGGAACTCCGCGACACCTTCACGACCCTTGCGAAGGTCCGTGGCGCGGTCGACAGGAAGATAGGGGCAGGACCCGGAAAAAACTGGTAAGCCCACTCCTCCTATACGGCAAAACGGAGCCATTTCTGTTGAGGAGTCGTGCACGGGGAAGGTGGAGATATATGCGTCCCTCAGATTCAACGTGGCCCACAACAATCGCCGTTGGGAGGACCCCGAGAACTGCTTTCAGGGTTCCATACGGAAGTGTGGACGGTCTGATGAACCTGTTCAAAGGGTTCAGATTAAGATGAGCCTCCACTCCCCAGACTTCTTTGTGGTTAAGAAGAAGGTTGGAATAGAAGCCCTCTTTGATTGGAAGCGAGAGGCATATCACGGCACGTTGGCAGCCGGGCAGTATCTCTTGGCAGGGGCGCGTCCCGCTAGGCAGAGTCTCTTGGAAGAGGGGTGAACTTCACCCCTCTGAATGGGGGAGGGCAGGATGTGAACTCTATGCGGGTACCAGTGGGTACCACATCTAGGACCCAAGGGTCCCAGGTTCACTGCTGCCCGACTCCCGCAAACTCCATGAGGGCGGACGCCTACCCACTGGGGGCGAGATTGGCTGTGTTGGGTAGTCATAAGCGACCGGCGGCCGCCTTGACCCCCTCGGCCTTTGGGCTGCTTCCTCGACTTGCGTTTTACCTCCTCTAAGTCTCTGTCTCTTACGCCTGGGTTACCGCCGCTTTACCGCCGAAGCTACCTCCCTGGTTCGGGGGGGGCTTTTTTTTTTTTTTTTGAAAGCCATGGTAGGGGTAGGAGGCTGGCTGAGCGCCCATTGAGGGTCCGGAGGCTGTGGGCCTTCGGCTCCCCCGAAAGGGTAGTCGGTTTCCCTTCTTTCCTTGCTGCCTGAGCGCCTGAGGAACCAGGCTTTTTACCGAAGCGGCCTTCTTTCGTCCAGCTCTTTAGTCTGGAGGGAGGGCCATTGACCTCACGGAAACGGTCTTCCCCAGGGGCGCCTAGAGCATTGCACGGAAGCCGTGAAGTTCAAGCTTTGGCGAAAGCTGGCGTTCTGGATCTCACGACCTGGCCGCTCTATACGAGCTTAATGCTCGGGGACCAGGTGATTAAGGTCCATTAAGGTCCGACACCACGTTGGTCGTCCTATCAGTGGCGGGTTTGGAAAGCGACCTGTACGGCTCCGTCAGGGACCGTGTGCCAGGTGGGCGAAAAACCAACTGCTGGGAGTTGATCAGGAGAAGGCCCGTCCCTAGCAAGGGAGGTCAAATCGCTCGCAGCTCGCCGTCCGCTCGTATTCCATAGGTTTGAACCCGGAATAAGGCGGGGGCTCGAGATTTTACCCCCAGCGCCCTCGACGCCTGGGGGGAGAGTCTGAAGGGGGACGCACCTCGAGTTCCGGTCCCGAGTCATCTGACGGAAGGCAGGTCTGGGACGCGGTGTATGTATTCGGAAGGGAGAGTACTCTTCCCGCTCCGGGAGGCTGTCCCTAACCAAGGGATCCTGTCCACCTTCCCTCGGTGTGAACCGAGTCAATGGTGGCCTTAGATGCCTTGACAGAGGTATGAAAGGCATTGACCAGAGGCTTGGGCGGACGGGCTGTCACCCCGAGATCTGACCCCCCCCACCTGCGGGGAGATTTAAACTCCAGCCGCCGCCGCGGGTACGAGAGACCGCCGCGAAAAAATGGGGCCGAAACTCTATGGGTTCGCAGCCGGTCTCGCAGATGACCTTCACCGACTCGTAAGACGATGGCGGGACCCTGTATGGGTAGCCCCAGGCTCTGCAATGGCTCTCGTAATCCCATGCGAATGGTTCCTCCGGCATCGGCTCCTCCCGGCTGAAGTGTCGGTGGATTGACGCTCCTGGTGGAGGGTTCCTCCGCGGGACCTCGACCCTGGGGTGCGGTCCTCGGCGGAGGGCGTGAGGCCGGGCAGTTCGGAGAAGTAGCGGCCAGAGTGAAAGCCCTGGCCATAGATGCCAGGGTGATCGCCCACGCGGGCAGGCACGGCTTCTGCGGCTGGTCGGATTGCCTGTTTTCCCTCACCACTTGGGACCCCCTCGGCATTTGGGATGGCCTCGACTTTGCGGTAACCTCTAAGTCTCTGTCTCTTACGGCGGGGTTTACCCGCCGCTTTAACCGCCGGAGTTACCTCCCTGGTTCTGGGGGCTTGAAGCCCTGGTAGGGGGTAGCGGGTGGCTGAGCGCCACCCATTGAGGGTCCGGAGGCTTTGGGCCTCGGCTCCCCGAAAGGGCTGTCGGCTTCCCCCTTTGTCTTCCTGCGTGCCCTCTGAGCGCCTGCGACCCGGCGTTTGTAACCGAAAGCGCCTTCTTTCGCTCTAGCTCCTTAGTCTGGAGGAAGGCCATTGACCTCCGAAAAGGTCTTTCCCCAGGCGCGCCTCGAGCATTTGCACGGAGGTCCGTGAAAGTTCAGGCTTGGCGACAAGCTGGAGTCTGGATCTCACCGACTGGCCGCTATACGAGAGTTAATGCCGGCGACCAGGTGATTAATGTCCGACACCACGTTGATCGTCCTAGCAGTGGCGGCTTTGGAAAGCGACATGTCCGGCTCCGTCGGGCCTTGCCAGGTGGGCGGAAAACAACTGCTGGGCGTTGATTCAGGCGAAGGGCCGTCCCTTAGCAAGGGAGTCAAACGCTCGGAGCTAGCGTTCCGCTCGTATCATGGTTTTTGGAACGGAATGGGGCAGGGGCTCGAGATTTTTCCCCCAGCTCCCTCAACCCCTGGGGGGGGAGTCTGAAGGGGGGCGCACCTCGAGTACCGGTCCCGAGTCATATGCCGGACGGCAGCTCTGGGGCACACGCGTGTTTTGGTATTCAGGAAGGGAGAGTTCTCTTCCCGCACCGGGAAGGCTGTCCCTAACCTGTCCACCTTCCCCTCGGGGTGTGTGAACCGAGTCAATGGTTGGTCTTAAGATCCCTTTGAAGAGGTATGAAAGCATGAGCTAGGAGGCATGGAGCGGACGGGCTGTCCACCCGAGATCTGACCCCAGCTGCGGGGGAGATTTAAAACTCCAGCCGCAGCGCCCCAGCGCGGCGTCCGAGAAGGACCGCAGCGAAAAATGGGGGCCCGAAACTATAGGGGTTAGCAGGCCGGTCTAGCAGCTGACCTTCCCCCGACTCGTAAGGCGATGGCGGGACCTGTATGGGTCGCCCCAGGCTCTGCAATGGCTCTCGTAATCCCATGCGAAACGTTCCTCCGGCCTCGGCTCCTCCAGCTGAAGTGCCGGTGGATCGGTCTCCATCCGCGGGACCTGCGACCCCTGGGGTGCGGTCTCCGGCGGAGGGCGTGGGGCCGTGCAGTTCGGAGTGCCTGCAGAGTGAAGGCCATGTGCATAGATGCCAGGGTGATTCGCCCTCAAGGGGCAGGAGAACGGCTCGCGGCTGTCTGAGCCTGTTTTCCTCACCACTTTGTGGGAGGAATTAGGAGGGCAGGTACACGGGCACCGTGAGGGCCTTGCCACTTTTACAGAGGGGGAACTGCGTTAAGCTCGGACCCCACACACCCTCCCGTCTAGGCCCTTGTGTGGGGCCCGACGGGGTTGGGTTGTTGATCTCCGTCGACCGTACGGTCGGAGGGAGGACAAGGTTTGGTCCACTAGACGTGGAAGGAGGCACGCTAGGATCTCTTTTGTTGTATGGTCGGGACTGGTTTCGTCACCGACCAGATCGACGCCTGGTCCGTCCTGGAATATCCTGGGGCGGGAGCTTACGACCGAGGTTCGGGTCCACCCTCAACTTTCGACCTGCATGTGTATGGTCGTTGTAAGGGTGGGCAACGTCGACCAACCCATCCTCGACGGAGGACGGGAAGGGGTCTCTCCGTCGGAAAATCAGCTCCATCCTCTCCCCTTTTGAGGAGGAGGTGGACGCCGGAGCTCACCCCCGAAAAGAGCTCGCTTTCGCTAGCTCAATGCTAATAGCGTCCTCATGGACCCTGTGGGAGGAGGATCTTTTGCTTAGCCGGCGAGCTCAGCTAGTTCGGGGGGAGCTTGCGTTTTTGGCGGCAGGGACCCTCCGGTCGGCTCTAATCCCTCCAGGATGAGGGGAGGACCCATGACAGAGGGTTTCTGCCAGCTGGTTCGCAATAGATTTAGAATACCGTTACCCATTGGGGTGAAGGGGTGGGTCTCCAGACGAGGCAGTGGAAGTCCCCGGCCACTTGAGGGAAGACCTGAGCCCTGGACTCGGCCTGGGTCCCCGGCTGGATCAAGAACTCGACCTGTGGCTGGGCCTCAAAGCCGCCTCGGGAGAGCTGATCCAGGGTTCATTCACCCTGGTCGTGGTTCCGTTCTGAGCTCCACTCCCGACCGTGAGTCGACCTGGGACGGGCCTTGAATGCCTGTCCGCAAGGGTGCTGGTCTAGGAAACGACCTTGGTCGGGTCTCCGACCTGGGACTCGACCCCGACCTGGGCATCCCCGACTGTGAGCTCGGAACGGGGGATGGGATAGAGAGTACGCCCGCGTGGGAGCTGGTCAAGAGAGTACATCGGTAGAGTGGGTTCCCGACCTGAGTTCCCGACCTGGGCGCCTGCTTCGACCGTGAGATCGAAATGGGGTTGCCTTGGGGGCCTGCCCTCGAGGGAACTGGTCCAGGGATCACCGTGGTCGGGAGCTCCTCGACCACGTTGCCCGTCGGCGCCCGTTTGGGTCGGCCTCTTGGACGGCCTGTCGCCGCGTCGCGTTCTTTGTGACTGTATCTCCTTCTTGTCCTTCGACCTCCCCAGCTTAAGCTGGTGGGTCGTACCCGGGGATCATTCTTTGAGGACCGGCGCACCCGGGGAGTTCTCTTAGAGACCTCTTCAGGATAGAGCGGGAGATCAGACACGTTGCGGACTTCAGGGTCAGGGGTGGTCGAGGGGGGCCTTTGGGTCTATTCCCTATGCTGCTTCCCCGTGGGCGGGGGCGCGATCTGAGGGAAAAAAGACTCCCTGATACCCGGGCGAGAGTGCTTCCGTCGGAGAGACAACATGGGGGAGATGGTGTCCCTAGTCCTTATGACGGCCCCCCAGCGCTAGGTTCTCACGGGATTGGCCCTTTTTGGCCTTGAGGATTCCTACGTACCTCAAAGGCTTGCCACTTGACTCGTTGTCCACTTTTCACGATGGTTTGCAACCGTTGTCCCGGGTGGGTGGCATGTCCTGCACGCCGCACACAGGGCGTGGGGGCGGGTCCTGATAGGACAGAACCACTTGCAGTTCTGCATCTGGGGCTTTTTTAACTTGGGGGAGTCCATATGGTGTTGCTTTGATTGGTCCTATCTGTAAAATAGGAATTAAGGAAATTAACAGAATTAGTACCCGGGAGAAAGAGAGGGCGAGGGGGGTTTACCACCCCCCAAAATAAACTGGGACCAAGACCCGACCGAAAAGAAACTATCCATCGACCGGGATACCGTGGGGCTGCCCTTAGAGTTCTCCGACCTATGGAAGGGGCCCCCTCTCCCCTGAAGGCCGACGGTGGATGAGAGAGAAGAGAGACCCGACGGTGTCCCGACCTCGTTAACCAAGTCCGACCCTCGTGAGGAGGAGGGGATAGGGGCGGACTTCCTATGTAAACCGATCATTGGTGGTTTGGGCGGAAAAGCCACCGACCTTCCGCTTCAAGTTATGGCCTCCAGCTACCCATATACCCCCGGACTGGAGGACGCGACAAGGAGAGGGGGGGGGGGGTCAGGGGTGGACTCGCAAGTGGAACCCGATCATGGATGGTATGGGGCGGGTAAAGCCCCGGACCTTCCGCCTCGAGTTATAGGCATCCAGCGACACTTCGACCCCCCTCCCCCGCCGGGGGACCCGAGGCAATACAGGGGGAGGGGGCGGGATAGAGATGGGAAAGGGTCCCCCACCTTCCCGAACTAAAAAGGGAGAACCTGGGCGCGCCCGGGCCCAGAAAAAACCAGGGGGGGGGGGGGGGGCGGGACCTTTTGGAAAAAAGGAAGACCTAATTTTGGCCCATCCGGTTTGAGGAGGGGGGTACAAAAAGTTTAGATCCGTCCCAAACCCATCCCTAGTCGATGGGGAGACTCTCGGTAAAAAATTCCAAACTAAGTGGCATGGTCCCATTTTGGGAGGTGACCCCCCCCCCAATCTGACTAAACCTGCCCCCAAAATCCTCTACGGGACCCCAGGAAACACCTCCACTACACCTAGGATAGGCCCCCGGGGGGTGGGGGAGCGGGTCAAGTCCCAGGCGGCACAAGGCAAAAACACCCAAAAAATGATTTATGGAACTCCACAGGCGCACCATACCTGAAAGATAAAAACATGGAATATCAGACTGAAAGAGATCCGATCAGGATCTTGTTTACCATATCCTAAAAAAACCTCATTATTTTTTGGGCCCAAACGGCATATCATAAAAACCACCGTTTTTTAGGAACGACGGCTTACCATACAAATAATCAAACTGGCGGTTATATACGCTTAGAGTTGTTTACACTTTTCCGGGCCCTAGCCTGATCAATTTAACAGGTGAGAGAAGGCTGTAAAATCCCCCGTTTTCAGGAAATTCCTCGTCATAAGAGGAGGATAGAAGGGGCTTTATAAGGGGGACCGCAACAAATCGCGGGGATAGGATAGGCGGTCTCTTACATGTATACAAATCGATATTTTTTTTTTTTTTTTTTCTTTTTTACGGCGAGATAAAAAACATCGAAAATTACATCTAACTGACGAATACACAAAATCTTAGGCTACGTTTTTGGCTAAGCATACTTATGTGCTCGGAAATTGACGTTTCCTTCTGGTCAGTGCAGCTATGTGCCGGCAGATTGGAAAGATTTATTTCGGTATCGTCAGCGATAAGCCTGCTCCAATTGGAGAAACAATTTGATAAGACGGCATCACTGCGCATGGGCGGTGAGTTGCCCGAAAATAGTGCGCGCTATCGGAGGAATATTTTCGCGGTCGCGAAATTTTTAATGTGGTATAGAGGTTTCTGGTCGGGCCCAAATGAGACTTGTTGTGCAAAAGTAAGGTCGCGGAGGGTAGCTATAGAGGGAGCGCAGTGTATTTGAGTTGTAAGAATATAATCTGAACTTTGAGGAGTTGTGGACTCGGAATAAAAGTTTGAAAATAAAGTCTGGTGTTTCTTTGAGGATTCTTTATTATTTCCTAAAATTATGTTTAGAAGATATGGTAGTCCCGAAAAGGACTGGTAGGTGAGGAAGCGAAACTTTGTAGCATTTCCCCTTGTGACCGATGCGATAGGAAAAACTGTCGAATGAGGTTTAAATCATGCTTCAGTATCAGCGAGATGCGTGATGTGATATGCCATCTAGATGTTCCCAAGAATTATTCACCCTCTGCACACAAGGTCAACTGTGATGTTGAATTCTCCTCATCTTGTTCCATGATTTTCAATAGTTCATTGGAATATTTCTGGGGCATTCCAAAACCTCAAAGCAAGCTTGACCCGGGCTCTGACAGTAGGCCGAGAGATGTTCTGAACTGAGCCGAGAGCAGATAAAACGTATTTGCGTTGATGGCTTGAATGCGATTCACTTCCCGCCGTCGATTGCTTTTGGTCTATCATATCTCGACTCTTGTTATCCACAGCCACGCTCTTAAAACTATTAGATTGTACGCGAAAGTTGGACTCTGCAAATTCACAAGATGATCGCGAATCTCAAAAGAGCCAACATTGCCCTTTCTGAAAATCACTCAACTCTTCTGACTTCGGCATTTGATAGTGATACATCATACCTTTCTAAAGGCGGGGAAGCCCCAGAGCAAACTTCAATTTGCATACGCACGTATTAAACAAAAAAAAAAAAAAACCAGCAACAAACAGGTCTTGGATGACGTCCGAAACTTGACGGGCCCTTAAATAGGGTTTATAGTGCCCAGAAACTATTGGCTTTAGCAATACCGCCATAAAATAAATCACATGGTTTTCAGACACCCTGTTTGATCTTGGGGGAATTCCCTTCAGAGTGTGACATTGCGCGATGGAGTCATGAATATTTAATTGCGGCAAAATGTGTATGGTGGTTTACGTGCTTGCAGGGACAACTTTTGGATTTTGACCACTTTTAACAATCAAACATTACAAAAAAATTGATTGTATCTGACACTCAACTAATGAAGGACGACACAAACATAACTTTTCGTGGGCTATGTTGGATATTTTATTAAAAAACAGGTGAGATAGAGATTGTAACAGCCGTATAATTCTCCTTTTTTAATTTTATGATGAGCCTTCATGTTTCACCCCATGTAAAAATGGACTGGTCCAAACAATATTCTTCATTTATATTAACTAGAAGCAAACAACCAGTAAATAAGTCAAGATCTTTAAAACATTAAAAAAAAAAAAACATAGATTTGAACATTTGAGGAAATGATGTGTTTATAATTGTCCAAAATATGTAATTTTCATGTTTATTTGTGCTCTGGTAACAGTGGAAAAAATAAAGCCAATTATGGCGATCGAAAAAGCATTAGACCGGTCGCCGTCAGGTGATTGAAATTGATTCAAACAAGATAAACATTTAGGCCTAGTACGATAAAGTATTAAAATCTTAAAGATAACGAAACTTTGTGGACGATTGGTTAAAGTGGGTCATGAGCTGAATAGTAGAAAAAATCTTCAGCCTGGGATCATCGCTCAGGCATTGCAAGTGGAGCCTGTAGATGCCCAAGTATTGTACAGAGGTGATACAGAATATAGGCAAGTCCCACATTTCACCGAATCATGGCCAATGAGTGCTCATAAATTTCATCAGATTATCGTGCAGTGCTCTTCGTTTAATCTTTATGTTAAAATCATATGTATAGTCTATTCATTGCTAAAATAAATGTTCTTGTGTGGCGTTGGGAAATCTCGGGTAGCAGCAATTCTGGCAATATTTAGAGGACCGATCGATCGATCGAATCCATTCAAACCACTTGAGCCGCACTTGAGTCAAGTTTCCGGACAATAGGCGCCAATTTAACACTCGAAACCCGCTTTGTGCAGTAGGTTACTGCTAGTTTCCAACTCCATTTTACTATAATACTGAAATCTCTTGCGTGAGTGTGTGCACGTGTTTTAACTAGGGCGATAATTAGGCCTGACTGCCCGTATCACGACATAAAACTTTAGCCATTGAATAGCAATATTTTATTATGTCTTGGCCCCTGTTTTGGCTGATCACATCATGAAAAATCCGTTGGAAGCACTGCATCGTATTTGTGGACCTTGAAACCCAAAGTAATCCTCACTGAAAACCAAACAAAAAAATGAAAAACCGAAACAAAGCACAAAATTAAAACTATCGCAAACATGAAAGAAATATCAACATTTTTTGTTTATTTACGTTATAGATGTGCATTTCCTCATGAGTTTACTCTATTGCGTGTAATCATTACACTACAGACGAGCCTTCTTCCCCTCGACGATAACAATGTAGTTCGTACTATGTACACTATTTTTGCCTGGTGGTAACTTGGATAAAAAAAAATAAAACCAAAAAAGAAGTCAGTTTGAACATCTGCATATGAAATTCAAGGTTTTTTGCGGATACAAACAGTCACGAACAATATCCCGAGCAACATTCCACTCAGCTCCCCTTCCCCTTACATACGTGCATAATAATCAGGCAAACACCCTAATACCAGCTGCGGTGCAGGTGCATAGACAACACAAGGAATTTTCCAACCTCCGAAACTTTACTGTGAACAAATTCCATTCTGTTTCTAGAGAAAAGCATACAAACTTACAAACGTTAAAATGATGTATTAAACTTGCGCTTGACAAAATCCGTGTTTCTCTACCATTTTTTTACAATAATAATCGCAGTAGACTTCTCGGGAACAAATCACCACGTGATTTGATTTTCTCAAGACGCGTAGACGTGGAGGTGTTCTAATACAGATTTTCCTAATTACGTCACTCGGGGATTCCCTGTGTTTACAATTAGGCAGGGGAGGGGCGAGGAGTTTGCCGTTCTTATTTCTATTTTTGTTAAATCAAGTTTGCCCCAGTCGTGAAAAATCGTAAAATCAGTATAGGCCTAATGCACCAGGACAAAAAAACTAATTTGGTTGAAAACAACACATGCAGACGCTAGCGCAGCGATGACATTTTGATAGAAAATTGCTTCCCGCCCATTGAAACATGTTTTAGCGCAAATAATATGCAAATGTCGACAATTAAAAGGTGCGACATTCAAGCCCAGGGCACGACTAGTAGGGCGACGAGCCAAGGAAGTCCCCGTTGACGAAAAATGAGAAGTCATGTCATTACACACAGGCATTGGTGACAACTTCGAAACTTTCAATCTCTATTTATTGGAAACAAAGCATATAGAAGTTAATTTTAAATGGGATTTGATGCAGCAGATGCAGATTTGTTTAGCAAACAGCACTCCGATATTTAGGGCAAATTCACTCGAGGTTTCGTCATGTTTTTGGGAACCTTAATTTATGATACCTAATAATAATAACAATAAAAGCACCTGGTATAAATAGTGATGAATGTCGATGAAATGGGCCAAAATCCCAGCAAAATGACGATCGACGGATATATTTTCCACCACTTCAAGTTGTAAGTAAAGATTACGTATAGCCATGAACACGAATTGTTTTTATGTGCCTATTTCTCGTTAGCATATTTTGATGGATAGCGCTTTTTCCTACTCGAGCGATTTTTCATTACTTGAACACATGAAGAAAACCATACATAGCCATTTGCAAAGTCATTAATTATAATGCACCAGGGCATGTGTAATATTTTACAAATTGATCGTCAGAAAAAAATGCAGAATTGTTTTTTATTTTGCGTTTATGCTCCCCTATTTAATATAATCTTAGAAAATCAAACGTTGAGATATTATGACAAACTGGTTGCATCTTTGAACAGTATTTATGAAACCTAACGAAACTTCTAATAATAAGCGAAAGTTGAAGTTCCGGGCTGAAGTTTCAACATTTATTACAACTTGGGGAAACACGTGTGGGATATAGGCATGAGCAGGCTGCTCGACACTCAGTACTCGGAGATGCTTTGTTCTGCCTTTAACTTGACTTGAATCTTCATCCTCATCGGGCTTTAAAACTGTAATATTATAGAAACATCGACTAATCTAATTAAATGATTAAAATACGTGGGTATGGAAAAGAACGGAATGAAACAGTTGTTTGTGGATTTTTTAATTTTTGTTAAAAACAGCCGTGCCGGATCGTCTTCGACGTAAGGCGCGATAGAGTATAGCTATAGTAAAGTGATAATTTAGGATTTAGAAAAAAATTTGGCTGAATAAATAACAAAATGATAACAAGTGTGGAATGTTCTTTGTATGAAATTCCTTGATTGTTACAAAGATGTAATTCAAAGGGTTTAGATTTAGACATCAATTAAATTAAATCTCACGAGTTTATTTCTTGGCCATGCTTATTGATCGTTGGTATTCGATTCGACCCAATCCTGGGATAGCGAAAGACGAAAAAGGACATAAAAGTAAAACACAAACCCAAACAAACAAGATTTAAGAAAATGCGTGATCCACGATGTCCCGAGGAGACCAAAGTGTTTTCCCGGCAGTAACCCCCGCAGGGCTAATCGTGGCCAAAGAGGAACAGTGTACAGAATTTGTTGTAATGTCGATATTGTCAGCGTTCTGATCAACTCCCAGATAAACTTAAAATCGGGCATTCGGTATGCAAAATGAAATAAAATGTGTATCGTAAGGAAAATATCCTGGGAATATAGGCGTATATGTACGCAATAATAGAGCCTAAACTAGTAAAAATTAAATCCAGTTTCATTCTAATATTGTCATGTTTGAGCAGATCCCGAAAAAAAAAAATTAGCTGCTGCAACTAAAAACGATGTCAAACATTTTTTATAGCCATACGAAAAAAAAATATTAAACGAAACCAGTAAGCAGAAGTTAGACGAAACAAAGACGATAGTGATTACCTTTCCATCTACATCCCAATAGAATGTGTTGAGACGGTCAATACAGGCATTCATTAATTTTCACGCCTGGGCTGGCTCACAATAACCCTCATCACGGGCGATCAATGTCGGATACTGGCTGATCCCGTCCAATTCTATGTTGGTTGCAAGCCTGGCTTAGGGGAGGATTGACAAACATGCGATGCGCCCAAAATGAAATTGGGTGCCGTGCTATTTGGTGTCGTAAAGAGTGTGAAAAGTTGAAGTGATCCGGCTTTGTTGATCGTCGTTAAAGTTGCGGTGTTCGGACCTACCCTGAGGTACAAACAGAAAAGGATTTTGACTGATAATTCATCATTGTAGTGGCGATTAATAATAGACGATGGGTCCATTTTGGTCGATGGAGGTTTTTACTAGTGAAATTGCCACAGTATTTACGAGATCAAGGGCTTGGATGTGGAGAAAACGCAAGGCTTTAGCACAGTGGGTTGGAACCGCTTAATATTTTCTTCGTTTGTGGGGGCTTGCTTTATATGTACATGTTATTCAGCATATCTTGTTTTTTTTTTACCAACACTGTCAAACCAAGGAATAATCTAACATCAGTGTTAATGCCCTAGAGATGAGACAATTATGCCCAGTACTTACTATCTCTCTGCGAGCGTTGGGATCGTTAACAAATTTGTAACCGTCCATGATGAGGTGGCAGGGGCACCAAACTCCATCTTAGAAACCAGCACGACATTCCAAGGTGATGGGAATATCACAGCCATTACAGGGTCAGATTCCGGTTTCCCGATTCAACTGCATTCAACACGCCTGTCAAGAAAGATGCTACTTAAGCAAAACTGTAGATATCAACAAGATGAACAAACTGTAGAGGTCGTAACATTACTTCTATAGTCGCGTCATAAATCTGAAACAATGGCACGCGCGCGTTGATGAATTGCGTACTGGATTCCTGTTGTCAAGTGTTCATCACACACACTTCCGTGGGTACGCGCGAGTAGCCAGACTTTTGTTTCAAATTACTGACGACACACTATAGCCGAAGTAAAGGATGTGATGCAATGTCAATTACAGTCACCTTGGAAGGTGTAATTTCAGCCAGCCCTCATCAAAAGAGCTTCATGAGACAGCCTTATCGTCCTCTCGTCAGCAACAATATTTCTGGTGAAAGGCTCTTTGCAACTTCGATGCAAAATCAAGCAAGCGGCAACCGCAAAACCCCAAACTGGCACAAAAAGTCAAATTCTCCATATTAGCTAATAAGGGAATGACCAGTACCTCCGAGAAAAACAATGGATGATGATGAACAGCAACATGTACGAATGCTACAAAATCGTTAGGGTCAACAAAAATAAAGAAAACCAATCATCAGGAAAATATAGGAAAAGTTGGACGAGTCCAGACGAGCTATCCAAAACAGGAGAACAACAGGCGTTAAGAGAAAGAACAAGTTATCTCGAGTTCGGCTCTGGGAAGTCCACGGCGATAAAGCCCTTCATTGCAGGACTATTCAAAAACCAGGCTGTAGCCACACTTAAAGCACAAAATCGCTTTACACTAGAGATTCTGTGCTGTACACCAAAGTGTAGGAAAGTGCATTACAGCAATTTCACACAAGATGAGATTGTACAATACCTAACAGAACTTCGTACAATTAGAATGTATGCAGTAAACAAATCTAGTGTTATTGTCCGTGGCATTGAATATAGTGGTACCCTAGTTCTAGGCATAGACTTGATTCTGCCAGAATAGTAATAAAGATTAACATGTACATGTACATGAAATTGGTGCAGTACTAACCTGTGATATTGACACATTGTTATTTCTCCAATACCATTAACAGATCTTGTTGTAAAATCGAAAAAAATCAAAAGTTTTAAAAAAACATTTAACGTTTGTGTTTGTCCAAAATAAAATCAAAACAGTATTTTTTTTTTAACCTAAACAAAACATTTTTTTAATATTAAGTTTAAAACCTTGCATGGTTAATTGTATGTACAAAATGTAGTTATAATCATAAATAATCTAATAATAAACACTTGTGGAGCGCATACAGCAACGCTCGATTGGCGCTTCACATGTACCTTAAATACCATAAATTTAAAAAATACAAGAAGCCTTAAAAACATATTGCAACACTTGCACACGACACAATATTATTTACAAAAGGGATAACCTTAAAACACCATGATAAAAGTCAGTTAAAACTTCAACGAATAATTCACAACACTTGAAGATGTCCATTGCACGAGGAAAGCAGTAAAACAGAACATATATCACACTAACCGTAAACATCTTAAAAGGTGCGTCTTCAGCCTAGATTTGAATTGAGTTGTGGATTGTGGAGTCCGAGTTGGTAAGGAAGTGAATTCCCAGAGTTTTGGAACAACTATCGCGAAGCTACGACCATAAGTAACTGACTTAAATTGGTCGCTCATGGAGAAGATGAAGACGAGCGAAGAGTCCGCGATGGCAGATATTTATTAACAAGCCTCAGATAATAGGCGGGTGACTGACCAGTACGTGTTTTTATATATGTCAATAAGAGGCGCTTGTAAACAACTCTCTCGCGGACGGGAAGCCATTGATACAAACGAATGGGTGTTATGTGATCGTTCTTCTTGCTCAAAGTGATGATTTTCCGCTGCCATAATTCTGAATGGCGTTAGCCTTGCGAGTTCTTATCCGGGAGACCATCAGGAAGGCTAGTACATTGGTCGAGACGCGAATAAAATGAATATGAATGCGTGCACGGTTTCTTCTCGGCATTTGTTTTGTCAAGGGATGCCGATCTTCGATTTTTCTGATAGCAAAAGAGGCACTCCTGCAAACGTTATTCATGTGTGTTCCCATAGTAGGCAACTGTCAATTTAACCACTCCAGATCACAAACTTCTTTGGAAGGAGCGATGGTTTGTGTCATCACCAATCTTGATATCAATGTCGGTAACATTCCTTGCAAAACGCGAAACGCGTACGTGCAAGTACTCTACATGTACCTTTACCTAGTTGATATGAGGGAGAGAACAATTCTCATCATGAATTTACAGACCTACAAAAACCATCGCCTACGCTACTATCTGCCAAGACCTCGGCAACAGTTTAATAACAAATACCGTCGTCTCATCAAACTTGCACCCATACTCAACATCTTTACCTGGCTTCTGTACAATTTTTGCCAATCTTGCCACTGCACATTTTTTCATCTCTACTCAGGAACCACTTCTGGTTGAATTTTAACTCCAACAATACATTCTGGGTCTTTGCAACGCTAATAATATTACAGTACTGTTTTGTTTATTATTTGTCAGTTGTATTTTACATTACTGTTTCACCCTATTTATACATGCTTTCAAGTCTTAAAGCAGCTCAACTTTTCTACACACATTATACATACCTGTAATTTTCAACTGTTTACACATCCTTCTGGCTATGTGACTATGTTTTATGTGAGCAACCCAAAATCAGAATATGTACGCACAACTGTTTGTCGTGGAGGTCAAAAATTAAGCTTCTCACATATTTGCACGTTATAGAGTACTTTTATGAGTAGTACACTTTTATTATTTTTACTATATTCATACCAGCAATTGTGTATCAGACTTAATAATACAATATTGAAAAAACAAAATCTTTGATTACATGCATTTCTTCTTGTTGTCCGAAACATAAGTGAACAATGTTAGTAATGTATACATAAAGAATTTTCCATGATTCGTTATTTATTGTGGTCATTGACCAAATTACATTGCATTTGGAACCCTTTTCATAATCACTACATAGAATTACTTACCCTTCCCTAGTCCCGTGCTAGCATGGACTCCTCCTTCTGTACATTATCATAATGCCATTAAACTTAATCAATTGAGAGTCATGCCAAAATAGTGTCTAACTGATATGACAAATTTTTGTCTCACATTCTCCAATATTTTCACGCTTCATGCGAATAAATATTACCACCTAGATTTCCACCTTCGATTATGATTCCCTTAAAGTGTTATCACAACGGATAGTCGTAAAAATTTTTATGAAGTGGAATTTTTAATGAAATTTCAAACTTGTACTTAAGATTCTGACCGGTTACTAAGTCCTGATTTTGTATTGCTAGGTGCTTAATGAAGCTTTAGCGTTGTATTTCACTGATTTAAAATGGAATATTACTGGTGGCTTAAAGGTAGAAGAGTGTTTAGCGAAGTAACCCACCGTTGTATATATTTAAATTGGAGTGACAGTTGTCATTGGTTGAATTTGAAGGCGCCACAAAAATTTTCATAGTCTGATACACATGTTTTGGGACTTCACATATACACTGTTAAAGGCATACTGTTCAAGAAACGTCATGTGAAGCCCCAATTATTGGGACTACATGTACTTACCTCCCCAGGTATAGGGTGGTAAATCTGTTGATAACTTTATATGAAAATTAGAGTCAAATTTAACAATTCCAGGGATTTCAGGGACCCGAGGTTCCAGGTCATTGACTCTTGACTTATCATTTGGGGAAACCCCCCCTCGAGAAAAATTAATGAGCTCATTTTGACCCGCCGCCTTTTTTTGAACATAACATCTCAAAAGTCGCCGGCAGTCGGATTCCTTTCCCAATACTCTAAATTCCCTTAGTCGCAAGTCATTTTGATCCGGCTCTTTGGGCACATCAAGCGGTTTCAAGAATCAAGCTGAGTGGGCTTTGCAAGTTTCCCAATACTAATTTCCATAGTCGCAAGTCATACATACCATCACAATACTTTGACAAAGAATACGATTACTAGGTGATCGCAATTAAATCCTATTGTTGATCTTCTTGACTGCACAGTAACGGGTTAAGTCTACATCAATTAAATGGCCGTATCAATGCATTGAATGGATTCTGTTGTTATCTGCTTGAAGGCACAAGTACATCGACATTGAGAAGGGAGATCGCTATTATTGATTTGGTTATGAGAGCATTGTGTTCTGTAGTATGAATTAGTGTGACGCGTCAATTACTCCAGTATCCCCTACCTCAGATTCATCACGCGGTCACCGACATTTAAATTGTGTAGCATGCATATTCGCTTAACTGAAACGGTGACTTATTAGCCCCGCCCATGTGGTGACTCTCATGTCCTAGGCCCAGGCATATGATTTCATTAACTGCCAAACATTGACTAGATGCCTCTGCATGCTCATATTAATAGCCCCCCAGGCAGTGACTCTAGTCATCAATTGATTATTACATCGTCATACACACCCTTGATGGCCTCCTGGTGACCTTTTGACGTTGCTACCTCCGTGGGAACCCATTAAATGAATTGGGATTTTTTCTAATATGGCTGCAGGGGAGGGGGATTTTTTTGCTACAGAAAAAAATATTGTCCATAGTGGGTAGTGTATGTCCTGTATTAATGGATACAGACGGGACCATTTCCTTTTCAAATACCTTTAAATTTAAAGGTCATTCTTCTTTCATTCCAATTAAAGGGCATTCCTCTCATTTACCAATTAAAGGGTCAGTCCGTCATACCAATTAAAGGGTCATTCCTTCATTTACCAATTAAAGGGTCCTTCTTCATTTACAATTACTGTTCAGTCCTTCATTTAACCAATTAAAGGGTCCATTCATCTTATTTACCAATTAACGGGTCATTCCTTTATTTACCAATTAAATGGTCACTCCTTCATTTACAATTAAAGGGTCTTCCTTCATTTACCAATTAAGGGTCAATTCCCTTCATTTACCAATTAAAGGGCATTCCTTCATTTACCAATTAAGGTTCACTCCTTCATTACAATAAAGGTCATTCCTTCATTTACCAATTAAAGGGTCATTCCTTCATTACCAATAAAGGTCGTTCATTTATTTACAGGTCACTTCCTTCATTTACCATTAAAGGGTCACTCCTTTAATTTACCAATTACATGGTCCACTCCTTCATTTAACCATTAAAGGGTCATTCCTTCATTTACAATTAAAGGGTCATCTTCATTTACCATTAAAGGGTCATTCCTTATTTAACCAATTAAAGGGTCACTCCTTCATTTACAACTTTAAAGGTCTTCCTTCATTTACCAATAAGGTGCAATTCCTTCATTACCAATTAAGGTGTCATTCTTCATTACCATTAAAGTGTCATTCTTCATTTACCAATTAAGGGTCATTCCTCATTTACATAACGGGTCATTCCTTTATTTACCAATTAAAGGCTCACGCCTTCATTACAAATTAAAGGGTCATTCTTCATTTACCAATTAAAGGGTCATTCCTTCATTTCCAATTAAAGGGCCTTCCTTCATTCACCAATTAAAGGGTCTTCCTTCATTTGCATTAAAGGTTTCATTCCCTTCATTCACCATTAAAGGGTCATTCCTTCATTTCCCATTTAAAGGTCATTCCTTCATTTATACAAATTAAGGGTAATTCCTCCATTACAATTAAAGGGTCCATCATTTTGTACCAATTAAAGGGTCATTCATTTATTTACCAAGTAAGGGTCATTCTTTTATTTACCAATTAAAGCGCATTAATTTATTCACCATTAAGTAAATTCCTTGGCAATTAACATTCCTTCATTAACGAATTAAAGGGTCATGCCATCATTTATGAATTAAAGGTCTTTCCATCTTTTACAATTAGAGGGCCCTACACAACCCTTGATGGCCTCCTGGTGACCTTTGGACTTGCTACCACCTCTGTGGTAAACCAATTAAATGAATTGGGATTTTTTCTAATATGGCTGCAGGGGGAGGGGGAATTTTTCTACAAGAAAATAATATTGTCCCATATAGTAGGGTAAAGGTATGCACATGCTTTGGCTCTGTGTAAAGTCCGCGGTTAAAAACAACGGAACAACATTTTGAACACTTCAATTTTCAATAAAACAACTTTGACCCTTCATTTTTCATGTTGACTCTTTTGACAATTTGACCCTCAAGGGTCTTTGCTCTTGGGAAAAAAAATGAGTGAAATACGGAATTCTTTGATTTTGAACATATTTAAGTAAATTTGCTGAAAATCATTTGGATAAGTTGTATGCAAGAGCCAGATTAACCAACAAATGTATATTTTTTATTGTACATCAATAAAATTCACTTACAGGTGTCCAAAACAACACATAACATTAAGAATCAATCAGCTCCGAACTAATGACAAAGATGTAATTTAACATTTATTTATCATAAATGGTCTGTATTTACAGGGTAATCCAATATAGTGTAAACTTTTTATGGCTTTAAATCAATGCACTACATCCCATTTACGTAATATCATGTAAGTCTCTAATACTCTATCCGTACTGTAAGTTTATGATCATTGATCACAGCATACTTTGATAATTTTGATACTAAAATAATTCAGAGTAATTGTCTGTTACACAGCATTCATACAAGGTGACCATATAGTAACATATCACCCTAACAAGTCTCTACACCACAAAAAAAGCGACACAAGGTATATTGATGGTATATTGTTGTATATGACTTACGAATCTGCAATATTTTGGGTGGGGGGGTGGTAGTTTGTTGTAATTGCTCTTATCATTGACACATTCACGTACACAGCTCCCGCCACCCGACCCGCGGCCATGTAAGCCTATAACACCAAGGTTCCCCTGGCCCCCAACTTCTCTTGCAGCCCCTGTCACATGTGGCCTATGGATGCAAGCTTTTTTGTTTATTACTGTGGTTATTGTTAGTATATGATATTTACTCCATTTGGTATAGTTATGATTTGTCTAACGATAGCATACACCCACAATATACCACAATACAAATTTTGTGGTAGTTTGTGGTATGTGATCTTATCATTGACACATTCACGTACATCCCGCACCCGACCCGCGCCCATGTAAGCCTATAACACCAAGGTTCCCCTGGGCCCCCAACTTCTCTAGGCAGCCCTGTACATTGTGGGCCTATGGTGCAGCTTTGTTTATTACTGTGGTATATTGTAGTATATGATGAGTTACTCCAATTTGGTATAGTTATGATTGTCTAACTAAAATAAGCATAACAACAATATACAACAATCAATATTTGTGGAGTTGTGGTCTATGGAAGTGCAAGTATGATGAAAGTTGTGGTATATTGTGATCTATGGTCTGTCCTCACAATATACAGCCTGCAGTGTTAGGATAAGGTGCTCAAAATAATATTGTGTTGTATGTGTTTCATCATGAAATAACAATCATTATTGATTAATTCAACTTACTTTCATGAACTAAAGCTGCCTAAGTAATAATTTGACATTTTAATTATTATTAATTTAAAATGACATGTACATTGTAATTGAGAAAAACGTAATGTAAGCCCACATTTTTTGCATATAAGTTTACAAAGTAATGACCATTTGTGCCGAACACACAATACTCATTAATAGTTAGAAATGGATAATTAGTCATCTAATTAAGAGATGTGAACCAATGAATGCTTAAACTTGTTTGGTAGACTGAGATCAAGTACAGAAACAAGAAACCCATGTAAAGTATGAATATTGAGAGTGTACTGAATTGCCATTGTATAGCATTGTGCTCATCGCCACATGTCCTCCGCCACATGATCCACCCCTGACTAATTGGGCTTAATGAGCTACAGTAATTAGCACAAATTAAAATCACTACTTTTCGTTTCAGGAATTGAAAGGCCAATGTCCAAGGAAAAATGATACCAAACAAGCTCAGTCTAATATAAAATAAACAAGCTGCATGCATGTAACATGGTTTAAAGAGAAAGAATGCAACAAATCCACATTTTTAGGTGCCCAACTTAAAAACATGACCATCTACCAAAGTATGGCAGTTCTGCAGATCAACCATTTTCCCTTTAAAAATGTTGGCGGCCATTTTGACTTATGGCGGCCATTTTGAATTATGAAATCTCTGCCTTTCAGCAAGCAACATTTTAAAATAGGGGTTAATACTTTGGGGAGATAATTAACATTTTACCAACTAAAATTGTTTTGCTTTTGTGACACCATAAAGCAAAGCAATTTTTAGTTAAATCCAATTAAAAGGAGATGGCGGCCATTTTGAATATGTAATGACGTATTGATCGCTATGCGTATTGCGATTATCTTATCTTCGCAAGTGCACAACGTAAGAATTTACCTAGATGCAGACTTTCAAGAGGATCAAGATTTCCATATGCAAAGATAAAATATTGTATCTTGGGTTTACAAAGCAGTAAAAAGCACATACAAAAACCTTATGTACACTAAAAGTAATTAAAAGCCAATAAGGGTCACAGATTTTGGTCTTAAGTCTTAAGTGTCCACAATTTGCCCCAAATTACTCACCCTATAACCATGAATGACCCCTCATTTTGTTTATATTTTAGCTCTTTCAGATGGCAACACAATTTAGAAAAAAAAGAAACATCAAATTTTCAAGAACCTGCCTAACTTAAGTGTCATAATGGATGGGCGTCCACCACAAATCACAATAAAATAATGCATGCCTATCCATAATATGACATCTAAGATGGCCAAAACAAAAAATCTTATCTAAGTTTTATTCTCATTCTTAATCTTATTTAAAATTGTGTATTTTTTGCTTGTTATTGGCATAATTTAATTTGTAAAAAATATTCTGACATCATTTTTTCTTAATAAATTGCACCCCAAAAACAAATGTTTCAATCCAAGGAACCAAAGTCATCGCGCGGTAATCGTCCCGCTGCGTAAAATTACATTTGAGTTAGACGCGCATGCACGATGCAGTATACATGTAGGGACCGCAATATACACCACTGCGCATGCGCTGCACAAAATTTCGAGTTGGGATTTCCCAGTGCAATCGGCCGTTTTCGGAAAGCCGAATCAAATCATGTCATCTGCGTTGCATGCTGGGATTGTTTCACCTTTCAACCTGGCACAGTTTTTAAAGCACATCGTACCTCTCGGTAAGAAAATATTTCAGCAATTTCGACCGCATTTTCGCCGATTTTTTTTGCAGAATTTTAGAGGTGGGTACTTTCAAACTTAAATTTTGTGCATAGGGGGAGGGTTGAAACCGATGGCAAAAATGGAAAGAACGGCATCGAAATATATTATAAACAATGTTCGGGTTCAGAATTCGGCAGCGCTTTTATGCGCTGATCGTTTCAAGTCAAAAAAGACCCAAAATGCGACCGAAATTGACGTAATTTATAGCGATTGTAAATTGTTTACTAATTTGTTTACTGTCTTGTTTGCTCAAAATTGCACTATTTCAGGAGGTAAACAAATGAAGATTGTTATTTATAGGCAATAACATGACTAAAGTCTGTTCCTAAATGTTTGCAAAGATGAATTCAATGTCTACAGAAACAAACTCTCAAGATTTGGAAATACCAAATTTGCTTGGTTACCTACAAAAACCCTCAAATTAAATGTTGTTATCATGGTTTCCATGGCAAACCCGTATTAATTTGTTTATCACCATTATTGTTCATCATTTTGACTGTTAAAGCATGCCACCCTATTTCTTAACAGTCTATATTCAAAATTTGAAGACCATTGGACTTAAACGTATTGATTTATAACAACTTCAAATTGTTGACTCTTGTTAGCTCCCTTGTTTTACCATATTTCTTGCCCTTGTAAACAAATCAATTGGTTAAATACGGAAAACAGAACATGTAAAATGCATTGAATTTTGTTATGTACATCTCTTTATGGTGGTATTAATTATATTTACCAAACATTGAAAATAGCACAGGTTATATTGTTAACAACTGGTAATTCCACGATAACAATTGTGGTTGTTTACTGTGGTATTTCCAAGCAACGACATATTTTGGTCGCTGTACATTGATACTGAATTCATGCGGAATCCTATGGTCCTATCCGTAAACAACTTAATCCAAATTTTGGGATCCTGGACTTAAACTAGAGTGACTATTTCAATTGTCATTTGTTTGTTAAATTGTTTACTTAAACTAGGGTGTCCAGTGTACACTTCGAATTGATTGCCCGTCATACGGTGGAAATTCTGCAGTCCATTGGGGAAAATGTACATTTTGAAATAAAGTAATTTTATAACTAAAAACCATTGTATTTTGCTACAAATTTTGTTAATCAACTCGAAGACATCGTTTTAATAATCATTAACTTCAAATGGCCTTGTGGAAAGTAAAAATGTACTTTTCTTGATGGCTGAATGGATGACCTAGTTTTTGCGCAAACCGCCGTAGTTTCATGCACGCATCAGATTTTTGGGTCCACTTTTTGGGCTGTTGCTACCGTCTTTGATGACTTTTTCGCGCTGTTATGTTGTCGATTGTTTTGAAATATTATTTTTTCTTGATTTAGTATACACCTTGGCGACACATTTCCTCTTGATTTTCCTTTTTTTTGATAATGGGAAATTATTTTTTATTTTTTTTGAAAAGTTTACCACCCCTCGATATTACGGTGTGTCCTTGCGTGTTTGCAACATCGAACAACACATCATTGGCAAGCTTGCTTCTGGCGAAAAAAAACTTTTACATTGCCCATTTTGCACTCAGCACCGCTACATAAAGAGCGAAAGCATTTTTCCACGCCCCCTTCATGCCACATATAGATGTACAAACGCTATGGTAAATGTTCAAACAGAGCGTGAACCAATCACTTAGCGTTGCCATTTGTCTGTTTCACCGAAGACTTGGGGCAGTGTGCACGCACACACGTCTTGAGCTTGAGGCAGTCTCGCTTTGCAGCCGGCGGAGTGAGAAGGGGTTTTTAAAATCGCCGTTATTTGTATAATTTGCTACTGCTTTGAAAATTCATATTACAATTACAAGAACGATAATATGTAACAACTGTGTCCAAAATATCGCATGAGCATGATTCTGGCTGTCATACTGAGGGTAGAAGTCAGCAGTCGGCTGCAGTAGGGCCATGGGGAGGGAGCGGACAGGTATGTATGTGTAGAGTGAAGCGCAGAGGATGCTGTGCTGATATCACATGCCATATTGTCGATTTTTTTACGCCATTTCAGATCTCGTTGTTTGCCTATTTTTATCCAGTATTTAAATATACATTTTCAATAGCTTTAACCAAAATGGACGAATTTTTAGATATTCGGGAAAGCAGTGTTTCGATTTTTTGAAAAAGAGTCATAATTTTCTTTGAAAATTCCCAAACTCCCCGCGCGACCCATTTATAACCAGGTGTCACTCTGAGTACGCTGCTACCTATTTTTCGTACTTTTTACACCAAGTCTCGGTCTAACACAGCAATCGTAGAGCTAGTATGTTACTGCATACTTTTCATTCCACCTGCATCTGACCGAAATAATGTATATTTTGGACATTGGGAAACCCTATTCTGATTTTTTGAAAAGTCATTTTATTCAATCCCCACTGCTCGCCCGCCCGCCATCGCCCGCTGTATGGATGCTGATGCTGTGTGGCGAGTGCTGTCAGCTTTGCATGCAATTTGCTTGCAGCATTTTTTCTTTTTTTTTCTGATTTTTTTTATACAAACCACGATCTCGTTCTAAAAATCGGCTTCTATAATAATATTTTAATATATACTTTCAACTACAACTGAAAGAAATGATATATTTTTTGGACATAAAGAAAGTGTTGTTCTAATTTATTGAAAGAAGCATCCTTACCCCTCATGTCAACAACCTGCACCTGCACTGTAAAAAACAAACTGTCACATGTCCGTCATCAGGCAAGCTCAATTTTTTGAGCCAGAGAGTGCCGGTTAACGCACGTCCTCTCGCCCCGTTGCTCATTTGCGTCATTTTGGATTTTTTAAATGTCAAACAATTCATTCATAATGGTATAAAACTCCTCAACTTCCCCCCCCCCCCCTAGCATTTGAAGGTTATTTCTCATCAGACCGTGTATTTGTGTGCTATGTCTTGAGTTGGCCTGTTTTTTTAAATATTTTGTATAGCTATTTACTATAATACATGTAGATAGCCACATGTAAGCACTATTCTGTAATATTCGTAGCTCTATGTGAGTAATAGTCATGGCAATTTTAACATCCTATAGTATAAATAGACTCTTCCAAGCTTAAAACAGAAAACAAACACAATTACATCTGTTACACATTGCGTGCCCCCACCAGTCTGTTATATTGTGTTACAAAAACGCATTTAAAGAGTTAGATATCAACGCTCGGGATCGTTTATGATTGATAATTAAACGGATTTGTAAAAGTATTGCACCACGGATCAAAAAAGGAAAAGAAAGGCCTCAGTAAAAATACCCTAGAAAAAAGTGGGTGGGGGGGTAAAAAAAATTGTAACCACAATGAAAGTGCGCGAAAATGGTGAATAGTTAATTCTAAAGCCTACAAATACATGGTAGAATACTTCGTGACTATAATCTAAATCAAGAGTATCTACTCGATTACAAAATTGGTTTTAAAACAATTCTACATGTATGTTGGATAGGGAAACTAATATTTCTGTGTTTATAAATTTTTTTCAAAGTGGATGTTTCATGTGGAGGTTTCATGTTCTTCATTATGTTCTGTTTGTTGGTGCATGCAGGAGAACGATCACGAGATTTCAATTATCACATAGGTAATTATCCCTTCGTTAAAATGGAATGACCCTATTCATTTCAGGTAGGTCTAGCATCTTATTAAAATGATGCTTCATTTAACAAAAAACCCATCTATTTTCCTACACCCACCATTTTTTACAGTTTACCTGACAAAAGTCTCTTTCAAAGTTACTTGTCTCAATCTTAAAAATGCAAATTTTCATGCAAATTTATCTTTAAATCTTTCCCGCATTGACACGTTTACAAGTGAAATATTCCATCATCCTAGTCCTGAATGACAGTCTGCCAATTTTATATTGTCGCTCTGATAAAACAGTCCAGCACATTTTTACATTTGGGTTATTTCCCATTAAGCGTGCCCTTTCAGTCTAACGGGGGTGAAAAAGTAACAGTCTTTTTTTATTCAAAAAATTAACAAATCTGAACCTTGGGTATGCCAGTTTATTAAAATTACAGACCGTGTCATCCCATGTTAACCAGTATGAAATCTTCTTGAAATCAGTGATAAAATGTATCTTGAGGGGACATTTTGTTTTAACGATACACACTCAACTTCAATAAACCTTCAACTGTTCCACCATTTCTTTGTACAATAATATGCTCTGTGCTACTCACAGATGTCATAACTCATTTTCCTCTCCAGCTGGCCATATTTGACCATATATTAATGTATTATGGTGCGCAATTGGCAATCCCAGATATGGAGAGGTAAAAATTGATTTAGTAGGCATTCAAAAGTCAATTCTCGTTTTTGTACTGGACAAAAATTCAATATACCGTGTTTTATATAGTCTTTATTGTTTGTTTTTGTTGTGTCTGACTGTATGATGGTCATGTAATTGCAATCAACTTTTTAACTGTTAAGCTTTCTGGGCTTCATTCATTGAAAAGTTTGGAGAGGACAAATTGTTTACCACAACCCTACAATATGACACCAACTACATGTTATTTTACAATGTATTTAGCATTGATATAATTTTCTCATAACAGGTCAATGTTAATGCAATGTTACAGACAAGTTAAATGGCATAGGCTGGTAAAAATTGGCATTAAAGTGGCCCAAGTTCCAATTATATAACGAAACTAAACTGTATTACCTGAAAATGCAAACCGTAGCAGGTGTTTGTTACCAGTTTTTCACTTAGACAACACTGTGTTGTTTATCTAATAAATTATTAGTAAGACATTGGTCTTAGTATCTCAAAACTAAACATGACCTCTCAAGAGTGGCCTTAACGTGTTTTGGAGAGGACATTTTGTTTTAACCATAAATCTAATGTTTAAATGCACCTTATTTTGTGTTAAATCAATGCATTTTACACTTGCCATTTTCATCTGGCTTTTTCAAATAAATTTCATAAATCAAGAACAAATATATATTTTTTAAATTCTCAAGTTCCAGATACCATATAGTAATCAAGTGCAGTATGATGATTAAAAGCACAACCCTAATTCCACTTGTGATTTGAGCCTCCTGTTAATTAACTTGGAGCAACCTATTATCTGACAGGTTCAGGAGCATTGCTGTAAAAAGGGGGGGCAAAAAAAAGAGAGGGTGGGGTTTTGGAAGGTTGGCATGTGCAAACATATGTTCAAAATATATTATCTTACTTTCAAGCGACCAATGCAAACGGCCACTGTATGTTAAAATTTATGTCCTCTCCAAACAACGCAAAGGTATATACATGTATGTTTTACCTGGATAGTAATAATGGTCATGGTCTGACTTTTGTCAATTACACAGTAACTAACAGTATTACATCAATTTTTCAAGTATATCGAAACAATATGCAAGAGTATTGCAGCTGTTGAGGTCTTTTTCTCTACCTTATCCATGATATTAACTAAACCCAATTCCAAACAGACTCATAGTCAAATGAAATGATGATTATTGGATTCTAATACTCTATTCCTTCATATCATAATTTTCATACATAAATGAATAACTTTTTCCTATTAAATAATAGTTTTCTATAACAGGGTTAAAAATACTATTTGTTTCTGGGAGTACATTCAGTTAACAGGCATTAGCGTGAGTTCTGGACCATCCATAATAATTTTCGTGGTAAATCAACCTCTGTATGTTACATTGGAAGCATACATTATTGCCATACCATAACAGTAAATATCAAAAGCCTAAATAATTCATAAATTAAAAAAGCACTGTTCGGGAGAGGACGCATTTTAAACGGAAAATGAAGACATCAGAATGGCAAAGCAATAAAATATAATCCAATGCAATTTTTCAATGATTGGGTCCAAATGTCATCACTTACGACCATTCTGAAGATTAAATATACAGAGTTCTGGGATATACTTTTTCATTTTAGTTCACGCTGGGGACCTCAATGTGTCTGGAGAGGACACCACTTTTTTTTTAACGGAAAAATACCTTTTACAAGAATGCTTCATAACTTAAACATTTATAAGGTCAGTTTTTTCACATAAATTGCATAATGTGGTACACTGTTCATACTTTTTCATTAATAACAATATGCACCATAAATGTCCATTTAATTCTCTAAGATATCCATGAACTTTTATTGTCAAAAAATGTGATGGAATCCATTCCGTTAAAAAATGACAAAAAATGTTCAAAATTAACCAAACTTATTTCAAATTGTTTATGAATGCATTGTAGCTTGGGTCTTGATAGGGGCCATCAAACAAAACCACCAAAATACTGAATGGATGCAATTACGGAACCAAAGACGTGTGAATCCATTTTTACCAAAGTGTACACGTAATGTGAATAACCCATTTACTCACATTGCTATTTATCAAGCTCCATAGGCTTTGTACATTAAGTAACAGTGGACTAAAAAAAAACCGCAATGCATTCTGGGTATCGATAATGTTGGGAACTTACCATTTTAATGCCCGTAATTCCCAGCCAATGAATTTTTTCCTGAAACTTGAAAAGATGACAAAGGATGGTTTCTTGCTATATAGCACCGCATCAATGACTATCTTGCATGAATTTACTGAAATCTTGCTCAATTCATCAATTTGGGGATAATTTTACCAGAAATTGGGAAAATACAAAAGGCGACGCTTTTTGCAATCTTAAAAAACGATCATAACTCCGGAACCGCTTTACGTATGAAGTTGAAATTTGTGGCAAATTGTTTCTTATTGATGAGTACTTTTTCAATTAAACTAAACAAATTATGAAAATAACAATTTAAAAAAATTTCATGGACACCCTACTTAAACCCTGCAATGTCAGACACAAGAAACATGCCCCTTTTTTACGGTTAATTTAATTGAAGAATATTCCCATTTTGCCCTAAAGGCGAAACAAAAAATCCGTAACTTTGAGAACCGTACCACCTATGACCCCATTCAAAAAGTGTCTTATGGCATGCTCAGAATCCCCTTCTCTATCCATCTAACCATGCTACAATGAAAATAAGAATTCTTGTAAAAATGGCACTCAGTCCCCTAATACATGTAAATGTCATTGACATTGAATCATGTCACCGTTTTCTTTGTGCGCGTTACATATTCAACTACACCGCGTAAATGCTGCACGCACTGTCCATCTATTACAAGTAATATATGGTCGG
>JAMKCH010004081.1:0-42861 GCA_023653785.1 Ophioderma brevispina
TTTTCAAATCTAACAACGTGGATTTCTCCCAAGTATCATCGAGAATCAGGTTTATCGAACGAGAATCCAGGTTTTTCAATAGAGGTGTAAAACCTGCACTCCGCGCCGATATACCAAGTTCTTTGTTGAAAACCACAAACTGTTATACAGGGTGGACCAATTAAAAACTTACCCAAAATGAAAGTGATATTTTTCAACTTTTTTAAATTTGGATATTCTGTGGATTTTTATTTTATCAAAGGAATGGGTATTTTTTGGTTAATTGGAGCATCTTGCTCGAAAAAATGTTCATTTGGTTGAGTGGTTCTCAAGTATGGTCCAATGATGAACAATAAGTTAGCAAAAAAGACGATTTGTACACGAGCATCATTTTTTTTCTGAGCATGGAAAATCCCCAATGCCCAGTCGAGCGGAATTGGAAATAAAGACCAACTGTAGCAGGCCCAACAGACCCATAACGGACAGAATGGCAAACACTCAAAGCCAACATCTCTCTTGTTAGGAGAAAACCGTTCTGTAGATCCACTTTGTGTCATCCTGTTTTTGTTTTAGAACCACTTGGTCACCTGATTTGAATTGGGCCTTCATACGATCTTACATTTTGTGCATGGCCCTGCCGATTCTTTCCGAGGAATCTGCCTTTACATAGGGCCCTCATGGGCCCCGCATACAAGGCATTCAGCTGATTCAAAACATTAGTTCAAGATTCAAGATAAATTTATTTTCCATATCATTAAAATATAGGTTTTCCCGGCAATTTTCGCAATTTACGCGTTCCATTTGATAAAAGGGACGTTCGTTTTCGCGCGATGAGTGTATATTGTTATTTAAATTAGCAAACACGATTTCGATTCGTTAACATTGGTAAAGGAGCAGTCGACCGCGTTGAAAGGTCGGCCAATTGCGTAACTCGCTCAATCGATTTCAATTGTATTAGTTGCGATTCAATCAGTTTTCTATTTCACCATTGAGATAACAAAAAATGAAAAATGGTCTTTTGAATTAGAATTATTTTGCGTTAATCATTTCAATCAATCAATCATCAAGTTGCTTTCCATCCAAAAATCATCAAAACAATATTACATATATGTAAAAGAGAAAAGCAAAACAAGTAAAGGATGGGGAGATGCAACCTAGGCACAAAACCTGAAAAACGTTGCACCACCTATTCATTAATAAATTTCAATTACATAAAGTTACAAAGACAAAAAAACAATACATAAAGGACACACCAAACAAAACATACATACAGGCATCTCAAATAGAAACTCAGATCATTTTAGACGTGAGATTAAATATGGTATCAAAAATATTTTTATGTAAATTAAAATTAATCATAGAGTTTTTTTTTACTTTTTTTATTTTTTGAAAGTTTCATATAATTTGAAGATCATCTACAGTTTTGCAAATAATGAAACATATTTATGTTTGAATGTTTAGATTATGCAAGTTTTTAATTCGTTTGGCACACTGTTCCAAAACTTGCAACTGTTGTTATGACACTTCTCATTTTATGAATTTAAAGGGCGATAATTAATCTTGTTTCTGGTATTATAACTATGGCTGCAACCTAAGTTGTAAATAAGACTCGAAGGAATTTGGAGCCAAACCATGTGATATTATACCATGAAAATTCCAAAGTTCTTTCTTTGTACCAGCTATAAATATCTAGGGCATGGTACCTTTTAAAAAGTGGTTCAGTATGACATAAGTCGAGCTGTTAGAAGTAATTCTTAACGCCCTCTTCTGTATTTTTAGATCTTTTCACATATTCCTTTATCGATATTAATTATCACGTTAAATGTCTGAGGGAGAATGTCTCTTTGAGATGCCTGTAGGTATGTTTTGTTTGGTATGTCCATTTATGATGTGTGTTTGTCTTTGTACTTTTATGTAATTTATGTAATTTATTAATGAAAGGTTGGTGCAATGTCATTCAGGTCTTGTGCTAGGTTGCATCTCTCCATCCTTTACTGTTTTGTTTTGTATTTTACATTAGGTAATATTGTTTGATGTATTTTGATGGAAATAAACTTGAATGAAACAATGAATGAGAACAAAGATAGCACCTGAAATGCTCAAATTCAAATTGAGATGAATCAGATTTTTTTTCATGCAGTTAAACATTTATTTAGTTATTTACGTGCCCATTAGTATGAATTGTGTATACTCTTTCCTAAACAAGTTGTGATTTTCGATTCCGGACTTTGATTGTTGAGCTTAGCTATTTCACGTATTGAATGGGACAAGCATTATGTATATATCGCAAAAAAACAAAAAAAGATAGTTTGAAAATTTGAAATTGAGGGCAACATCTTCTGGAAATCTCTGTGTAACCTGTAAGTCAACGTGATGCCAGGATGTCAAAAATCTGAAAAAAGGCTCCTGAATCATTATAATTTTCAGAGAACAGGAGCCTCGTTTCAGTTCCATATTATACCAAATTATGTTAATAAACACAATACACCCAATTTTCATTAACTTTATTTGATGTTTGAAGTCAGTTCTATCCCCTAGCTGTTTTGACCCCATGCAAATTGCATCTTATTTTTAGAAACACTAGCGGTTGCCGCGCTTGCGGGGCAAACGAAAGCTGATTTTTGAATGGGAGCGGTCACTAAGCCGGTTGATCAGTCTTCTCTAATTGTTAAATCTAATATTTTTCTCCAAGTTTCTTCCTTTCTCACCCAAAAATTTGGCAACAATCACCATGATTATGGGCCATCTGGCTGCCTTTCACCCCAATACCCTTTTTGGGCACATTCTCTATAGCGAATGCCCCAAGCTCAAAATTTTCACCCAAAGACAAGCTTTTTAAAAGTACAAATTTCCACAAAAAAATAACCCTTATTTATGGGCAATTTGGCTGCCTTTTCACCCAAAGACCCTTTTTTTGTCAACTTCTTGTCACTGAAGGCCCCAAGCTTTGAAAGCAGCAGGCTTAAACAGATTTTCATACGGTGAAATTAATCTTTTTTGTGCGCTTCGCGCAAATTCAAACAATAAGGTTATTTGAAAGGATATTTTCAGGACTGAAATCTGAAATTGAACGTGATTATAGCAAAAGGGTGGTGTACAATTGTGTATGGGGGCACTCACCTATTGAAATGGATATGGGTGTAAGGTTCGCCGCTTCCAAACCCGGGGCATGGGGGGACAGAGGACTGAAAAATAGGGTAGGTTTTAACAGCCAAAATTGCCCCAAAATAGGGGCTTTTCAGAGTAAAATTGGCAACATTTTAGAAAAAATGGGGGTCTTTGGGTTGGGTTAGATTGTGTGAAAATTTCTACAACAAAAAATGAAGGTTTTTGCGTGTGAAAAAAAATTTTCAAATTTGGTCTCCCAACTAAATAGGGGCCTTGGGTGACAGTTGGTAAAATTTTCACAAATATTGGGTCTTGGGTGATTTTTTTTAAATGGGGGTCTTTGTCGGGTGACAACGATGCTGAAAAGGGGGAGTATTATCAAAAAATCCGCTGCAAAAAATCATGTTGAGTTAGGCCTTTCCACACTTTAACATGCGTGTGGGACATGAAACTGACATAAAATGAATTGCAAACGTGGAGAATGATCGCCTACAATAGATTAACAAACCTGATTTTGGATTAGACCTACAATGGAAAGATATTGGAATGATGTCAAATTTTGATGAAGTGCAAAGAATTAATTTACGAAAAGAAAAAAGGATTCTCTGTTAGGTTTGGTTGGTTTAAGGATCCGGTGTATTTATCATTCAAGATTACAATACTGACATGCCCAACCACATCTACGATTCACGGTATTTGGATCTGAGCAGATTGGGCAATCTCCAGGATACATATTGCACAAATATTTCGCTCTGAATTCAGAAGCCCTCGGTTCTGTTTTGTTATGTTTTTTTAATAATTTTTTTTATGGTGAAAGTCGCTCTGTTAGGGTGTTTCTGGGCCTCTAAAAAGTCGGAAATGTGTTCTGGCTCTCACCATAATCTACACCATCAAACGGATGGATAAGATCAGCGAGCAAATTAACTTATGGATTGGGTGGGTAAAGGCATTTCACGGGGTTAGGGGTGTGGGTGGTAGGGACGGGCCTCCGAGAGTCTGGAAGTAGACCAAGCTATACATTTTTTTTCCAAACAAGGGACCACCCTATATCAGCGATGGAGATTTAGGGCCAAATTAACCCAAATTTGCATTTATTTCCAAAATGTTGGCATTTAAGCAAATTTGTGCTCCGGATTGAAGGAATTGACTAATTCCAACAATTTTTAAAAATATGATGGCTTCTGATTGGAGAAAAGTTGGACTAATTTTCCAACACACTGAGAAACCTGTAAAAAAGAACACACCATTGCATATAAGATACCAAAAAATTAATTACATTTGAAAAATGATATACCAGAGGCTGAAATGGGACCGCTGCTGTGGCACGTACACCAGTAGGTCTTTGTGTTGAGACTCCCGGAGAGCACTTCTATCAAAATTAAATCTTTCTGTATTATTTTAAAAATTAGAAAATTTTGAAAAAAAAACCCGACCCATTGCAATCTACCAAAATCTGGCATGGATGAAAAAGGGGATCATTGATATATCAGAAGGTTGAAAAATGGGGCCGATGTCTGAGTGGCACATCCCCGTTATGGTTCATTTGTGTTGAGACCCCTTCCCCCCACGGGGGTCAATTCTACAAAGTAAATCGTTATATACTTAAATCGGGGAGCCATCCCCTTTTTAATGCATGCCACTGCAGGGTGTAAACCAGACCTGCTTTCTTCGAGCTAATAAGATAATAGTATCACTAAGTATATTTACTTTAGACCTAAAAAACCAATTGTTATGTCACTTGTCATGTGACCCCAACAAGCCTATGCAGTACAAACATATACCAAGAAGCTGAGTTCATAAGATAAAGTGCGCGAGCTGTCCAGTCCGCCTTTTTGTATAGTCAGGGGCGGAAGGTGGAAGGTCACCAATATTATTCGTTGCCGTAAAATTACATAATGATGAATGATGCTTGATTAATGAATACAAAACATAGCTTAAAAGACACTATCAGTGATTGAAAAATATTTGAATTTGCAGGACAGATTAAAGTGAAGGAGAAGTCTGTAGGAATTCTCATAAGTTTACCCTTTCCAACTGAAGAATTACAGGAAAAGGAAAGAAAAGAAAACGGCAGTGTTCCAAGATACGATTTCCCATCATATTTACGTGTTGTAGTAAGTGTCCGACTACGGACAGTAATGACCAAAATTTTCGATCGTCCTTATTAGGTTGCCTTCTGTTCTTATCATTTGAAGGGGGTATGTGGATACCTGTACTTGTTACATACATGCAAAAATCTGATTTTGTGATTTTTTTCGATGTTTTATGAGTTAGAAATCACTGATGTGTCTTTAACCGTATTGTTCAAACGGATATATTAGTTATCTTTATCCTCTTATTTTTTTTGTTCCAAAATATAAATTATTTTAGAAATAATATCTCAACGAGGTCAAACTCTCCCACGCGATCACGATGAACGCGCCGAGAACAAAAAGGTTCACGAATTTCCGTCAAAATAACACGTTGGAGATCATTAGAAAGTCTTTCCATGAATTATTAAACTAATTAGTATTAATCAATCTTGAATGTTTGACAGTAGGACTTCTATTGACCTCTTGTATACACCAAGAAAATAAATAATTTACATACGAAGAAATAGCACAAAGGTTCAAAACGCGTGAAGGACCGTGGGTAATTAAGCCACGATCATGAATGATACCTCGTACCCTAGACAAACGGTACCCACAATTACCGTACTTACTCTTTGTCAACCCACGGGAATTCAATACGCACCTTACTAATGTTTAACATGTTTAGCTATGTTACAACACGTTTATTTGGAATGATCAATTGAAATCTAAATCATCTATCAGCAGTTTGAATACAAAAAACCCGGAGGCATCGAGAGGGACACGATGGAGAAGGGTATACCTGAAGGGTACACATCAAACATTGGCGACCTCCTGGGTCCAACATGTCAGCCCTCAGGGGAAAACAAACATGGCGAAGTTCGTAAAGTTCGAACTTTATAGTATAGATTTTTAAGAAGTGGTAACACAATTTGGACAACTGGTATAGTGGGAACATGCAAAGAGATATTACCTCAGCAAAAATCAGACAAATTCCGTTCGGTGGAATCTTGAAATATAGAACCTACAAAAAAAGGTCACGATTTTGCTATGTTATAGCTACTCTATAGTGCCCATTTTCCATTGAAAGGACGGGGAAAACTAGAAAAAATCTCATTTGCCGCAAATTGAAATTTCTGTTTTGTAAATTTACACGGGATGTAGTCAGTGGAATGAAATAATCAAAAAATCAGGTCGTAAAAGTGTGTCGCATGATATTTTTGTTTATTTTGGTTCAGGTCTTAATAAAAATGAGACTTTCTACAGTGGTGTCCCCCCAGACTGGGTCCATAGTAGGAAAGCACCGGCACGGGTCCCATTATCTGTCCCACCACGGTGACAAAAAAATCAGTGACCCAGCAGGGGACCTTAGCGTTAAAAATAATCACCTAGCGCTAGGCTAATAAAAAAGCCGGATATGTCAAATGATGATGCAAATAGGCATACCCAGTATTGTCACTGGTGACTGATATGGTGCATAATCGTTCCATGCTTTGATTGCTGATGCCACAACCTATGTGCAATGCCACCTTGTTTTGGAATGGAAACTGTCCACAGCTATTTGGAGACTGTTTGCTTATTTTGGCGATCTGCCCTAATGTTGATTTATTGGCTAATTATTGCTTTAAAGGTGCACCCAAGAGATTTTGAGGCACCCAAAGCTTGTGTGTCATAATAGTACATTTAATATAGATAAGACACTCAATAGATTAACTTAGAGAAAGTGTGTTTGGCTACAGAAATTTCTTAATAAAAGAGAAAAAAAAAGGCCGATTGTGATTGCTTAATATTTCCCAAATGCCAAAAACTAGGTGAAATTTTGTATTTGCTCCTATACGAATAGAAATTTCACCAATTTGTGTATCAAAGAAACCATGCTCAACTTAATGCTTTTAGATGGGAATAATTGATGGAAAGTTTACATCAGGCAAAAAACATCCGTACTTTTGATTTTTTGAAGGACACCTGAATAGGTGAAATCTCTCGTTGCCACCAGTAATGTTAGATACTACACATGGGTTGTCACTCAGATGATGTATCGAATCTCTTTTCATGGTTGTTTGAAACATTGACTATTTTCATTTGCAGAACTTGTGCTGCTCTCAAGGCGTCTTAGAAACCGGTCTGAAGTATAATGCTAGCTAATATGCCTTTTTTGTGTATGTGCCCTACAGAACAGCCATGGGAGAGTGTCTTAAAGAATATTGCATTAAAGGTAGTTATAGTAAGTAGTCTACAGATTTTGTATCATCACAGAGGGTGTTTTGAATCAATCCCATAATGCATTGCAATGTGCCTACACTTTACTGTACTAAAGGGATAAAAAGTGTTCCAAATGTTAAAGAAGCACAGGACGTTTCATAATCATGCTAAATTTCACTAAGTACTAACACTTTGTGGGCTAAAATGAGGTTTAAAGTCAGGATTTTTATGTGTTAAGAATAGGATTTTTATGTAATCACATGACCCTATTGAGGTGAAATTTCCCAAAACTGGTGCATTGTGGGATTGACTCAAAACACCCTCCGATATCGTCCTTTCTGCTACTGTTAAGGTCTAGGGATACTCATCAGATGATGGCAACCAAGTCCTATCAGACGGGTGAAACTTTGTTCAAATGCCCATATAGACGATTTTGAAGTGATAGCACCACCATAGGCAATTTAGACTTATTGACCGGGGATGACGTAGCATAAATTACACAGCGCCACATACGACTGGGTATCAATGAGCTACTGATTTCATGTAGTGTGACTCCACTCTCTTGATTGAGTAGCCTATCTCGATTCATTAACGATCCTTGGTCCTATCCAAAGTAACAAAGCTCCACTAGGTACAGCCAGGTCTTGAAAAAATGTAATTTTCCCAGGATGATAGTCGCATTTCTCACAGATTTCCCAGTATATCTTATGTATCAATTTCCCTCCAACTGGCCAAGTTTCCCTCCAAATGGCCAACTTTCCTGGGAAGGAGCTTCCCAAATTCCCCACTTTTTCGAGCCATGGCATGCAGCCTTACAAACCGCAAGCTGATTTTGGTGACTTGATGTGCACTGGCCTTTGTTGGTTTATGGTTTCGTTTATTGCACATTATTTGCCATTATTTAACATTGTTGACCCCCTGGGCACTACCACCTATGATAGTCTATCTGACTGGGTTTTTGTGTCGCCTGCCCTAAGGCAGGAAGACACATAGGGATCACTTTGTCCACTGTTGTTGTCTGTTGTCTGTTGTTGATGTCTGTTGTGAAAAAGGGTTAACATTTGCTTGTAATATCCTCATTCTTGGATGGATTTAACACTTAAGTGCCTAAGGGGGGGTGGTTCCATAGTACCCAAGATTTGTTTTTCGGCGATTTCTCACTCGTGAAAAATATTTTCGAACTCTAATTTTTTGTAATTGTGTAACTTGTCGATGCGCTTCTTTCCATAAAAAAAAAATTATTAAAATTTCTTGCCTGTTAATGAGATAATTAGCTTGGGTCCCTAGGACCCCCCCCCCTTAGGCACCATCGGGAGTGTGATTTTAAAAATAAAAATTAGCAAACCCTGTTGCCAGAAATATTTTTCTGCTTATGTATGTTCATATGCATGAAACAAAATTAATTACATAATCAGAAAAAATAATTAACCTTTTATGTGCTGAAAAGAAGCGATTCCATCATCGAGCGACTGCGCGCCATTGCTGTACAAACCTATGGCAAATACGACTGCCCCCACAAAAAATACAGGAATGTACAAAATGGTAATATTTGTGTTTAATATATGTAAATTGGTCCTTCTAGAGCAGATATAAACATCAAAATGATTTGCAATGTGTATGCTGTGGAAGCAGGGTCGCGGTAACAACATACTACTTTTTGAGCGATTTTGACGATTTTGAGCGATTTCGAAAACAATGATTTGCCCCTAATTTCCAGACAATAAACCAGAACTCATTTATATTGCACCTTTGGCCTTGTCTTATGCCCCCTCAAAGGTGGTATGAGTTTCATTTGAAAATTCCCTCGGGAAAGTGGTTTCCTTGGGGGGGGGTTCCATGGAACCCCCTCCTTAGGCACCAGGGTTCCATGGAACCCCCCCTTAGGCACCAACGTGAGTGAAAACACCTTAGGCACTTAAGTGTTAAACCAAACTTGGGTCACAGGTGCAACACGACATCCCCCATTTGTTGATGAGGTCAGAGGTCACATGCCAAGGTCGAAGGCCATGTGAGGTCAAGTTGTAAAATAGGCTGAAAATGTAAAATTGATCTCATTTGAAAAGTTGAAGTTCAATTGGAACCAAACTTGAATCATAGGTGCAACATGGGATCCCTCATTTGTTGATGAGGTCAAAGGTCACACACCAAGGTCAAAGGTCATGTGAGGTCAAGTTGTAAGATGGGCTGAAAATGTAAAATTTACCTCATTTGAAATGTTGAAGTTCAATTGGAACCAAACTTGGTTTGTGGAGTTTACATGCAAACCCTCATTTGTTTATGAGGTCAAAGGTCACATATTAAAAGTCAAAGGTCATGTGAAGCCTATCATTCACAAACCGCAATGGCAGGCGACACAAGTGGTCCAAGGACCAATGTATTTTTTAGTGCAGTAATGAATCAAGTTCATACTTGGTATGCTTATACATTGAGACAAGGGTCTTATGTGGGGAAACAGATGGAAGGTCAAAGGTCATTCAGGGCTCACTTAGGGTCATTATATTTCTCTCTTATTCTATGACCACAAAATCGGATGTCCTATTTGGGGCCGCTGTCCAGCAGCTTTTGAGTACGATTTATGCACAAGTTACAGATAAAAAACTACCATTTTAGTGGTTAACCATCAATATTAGCACAGTAGTGAATAGGGCATTGCACTATGCGTTATTGTGTCTAGCATTAAAACTGCAAGCGCTAAGTGTCAGGCTCTCATATTAAGTAGAGAACACAATAGACAAAAATTGGAACAAGCACCTTTAAAAGGTGATATAATATACTATAATTCAAAGTTTTAACAAAAATGGTGTGTATGATTTTTATGGTGAATATTGCCGAATTTGCTGTAGTCGCTCAATTGGGCGGTCGCTCTATTAATAGCCAAAAAATGGGTAAAAATATGATAAAACTTAAATATGACATCGAAAATAGGTTAAAATCAAATTTGACTTTATGAAACTCTTGTTTATGTTACACGTAGAGAATATGATGAAAATGTTTGATAATTTGGGGTTTACTTCATTGTGCTGAAAACGTGTGTATGAACTGCTGATCGGTAGAGTTTCAAAACAACATGGTGGCGTGTACGTTGTTTTGTATACTGCTGTCAAGGGAACTGATATTCTTTGACATTTTGCAGACATTTAAGGGTCCGATTGTTGATTCTGCAGCGTCCCTGTACGTATTGGTCCATGGCACAATGTTGCAGAGAATGAAATCATTTGTGGTGTTCACATTTTAAGCTACAGTACAGACATAGGCATATACATGTGGAAAAACCAGGCTTTGCATATTTTACTAGAAACATTTGCTGAGCATTAAAAAAAATATCAAATGACCTATTGACCGCATTTTCGGGGAGGTGAAAGTGCAATCAAACAATTTCTTTTTCTTGGCCTAATATATTTTTTGTTCATTCTGTTTTGTCATTTTAGGATTCTTAGGAGGTATTACAGGATGTCATTAACAGACACTGAGTAGTCTGGAGACTGGAGAGACAACAAATTTGTGCAAGAGCAGCATGGCCAACCTGCAAAGAATATACTGGTGAAAATGAGCATCTTCAGTCTGCAAAGCGTTCTATGAGAAAAGGGACTTAAATAGAATTGTAGGAAGGTTGTGATGCTTAGAGTTGCCATCATGAGTACTTGGCTCTGCATGCTTCATAACTTATCACCATAGCTCACAACATTCAAAATATACCTTTATGCGCTATAGAACAGTGCTTCTAATAAATTTGGCACATTTTAAATTGTCAATATTTACAGAATTATTAAAATCACAAATGTGAGTGATGGCCGATGAGAGAGCTGCAGCTACTCCAGAAACAGAGCCTGTAACCAAAAAGAAAGATGAGCATGGTGTGGAGTGTATTGATGTTTTTAGTGAGGATGATGAACTTTCAAGTAAAGAATTAAAGGACCAACCAGATGACAAGGGTACTAAGCAGCCTGATGACAAACATGAAACACATGCAACTTCTTCACAATCACAGAATACGAGTGACAACACAGAGAAGACGATTGCAGGCAACAATGAAGAGAACAAAACAAATGAGGACGACTTTAAGAACAGTGAAATCATTGTGTTAGAGGATGATGAGGAAGAAGATGGGAAAAATCCCAATCCTGCACCTGTTGATGACTTGGCAAAAAAGCATGATTCCAATGTTGATGGACTTCAAAATTCGTTAGAAACAGTTTACCAATCAATGGACGAAAATGAAGGTGTCACCACTTTTTATTTAATGAAAGACATTGGAGACAAGACAAGTAACTCTTCATTACCAGCATCGAGTGAAGAAATAAAGAATGTCAGAGATGAGGTAAGGAGCAGTGATACCACAGAGAGGAAAGGGGAGGAGGGAACAGGTTCGGAAGGATTAGAGTCTGTTTGCCACACTGAGGATAACAGCAAAAAGGGTGATGGTGAGAATCCAGAGAAGAATGCAATAGCTACAGATGATGTTGCTGAAAAGTAAATAGTGACAAGCCAAGGACTTCTACATTTGTCACCACTAAAGATGGAACCACTAAAGATTCACCCTCTATAAATCAGAAAGAGAATGAGGCAAATTGCTCAACCAAAGCAGTGCTCCACACAGACCAGCCAGGACCAAGCTTGTCAAGCGATGACGACATTATAATTGAAGGGATCGTGAAAGCACCAAGTGCACCCAAAAAGTCTCTGATAAAGAAAACCTCTTCAAATGTAAAGAAATTCATTTCTAAACCACACCTTAAAAACAAGCCAGTACAAAATGTAAGTAAAGCATCAGGATCGAGTCAAGTAAGTGTTGGAGTGGCACAGACTGATGGCGACCAAGAGGTGCAAGAAATACCTTCAACATCACAAAGTCAAATTCGCCCAGCCAGTTCAGGCGTATCTTATCACAAAATAGGAAGGAAACCTGGAAGACCAAGAAATCCAGGTCCTTTAAGTCCATATCTTCAGAAGAAACTAGGGCATAACACCTTCAAGAGATCAGGCTTGCTTAAGAAACAGGGGGAGCAACGAGCAGTCAGCAAAGGGCAAAAGTATGATGGTAGTGGAGCTTTAGCCCTCGATGTTGAAAGTCATCCAGATGAATTGATGCAGAGTTTAGTGAAAAGCATAGAGAAACGACCAGAAACCAATCCATGTCAAGATAATGTAGATCAAGGTGAGCCATCTGTTCTTTGTGGTTCTGAAGATACAGAGGAAGTGATTGAATTAGATGTCGATAGTCGGGATAAAGAGACGAGTCAAAGTGAACAAGTACAAAATACAGTTCAGAGGAAGAACAAGAATAAGGCTAAAGCAGTTTCTTGTCCACTGTGTGCCAAAAGGTTTAATAATACTCATGGTTTAGAACGACATATGGTTACTCACTTGGATTTTAAGCCTTTCAAATGTCGGTTTTGTACAATATCAACATCGGATGCATCATGCCATGTCAAACATCTACGACAGCAACATAAAACTATTGTCAACAGAGCCGTAGACTTTGTCTGCAGCCTATGCAGTTTGAATTGCCTTGGACCAACAGCACTTCTAAGACATGCTATGACCCATATCAAGAACAAGACAGCATCTTTAAATATCAAAGAGCGGCTCTCAGAAAAGGAAGCTAAAGTAGTAACAGCTAAGATAAAAAGAAAAGTTGGAAGACCAATAAAAAAGAAGTTTGCTGTTAAAGCAAAGAAAACATCAGCTGACAGGAAAGAGAGCAAAGCAGGTCAGTCTGAAGATGTGACGCTAGAACCGACCAGTGGAGATGATATTATTGAAGTGGAATCAACAAAACTTAATCCAGGTGCATCAGAATCTGGTGTGATATTTGAAACTCCAGCAAATGATAGTGAAGAAAATCCTGCACAAACTGCACATACACTGAGCAGCGATCTCCAGAATGTTCAAAGATGTTTGATTGTGTACAATGTGATCTCTCATGTACTGCTACCTATGTTTACATAGACCATGTCAAGTCTCAACATCCACCCAATCTCCAGTTTCAGTGTCCTCTTTGTTCTACTGTGTTTGTTGAAGAAAATAATTTCATCAAGCATTTGAGGGTTAAAAACTGTGAGTTTGATAAAAGCTTAGCATGTGCAAATTGTGAATATATTGCAACAGATTCAACAGATCTAGCAGAACATGGAATGAACATACATACACTGTGTCATTTCTGCAAAAAGGAATTTTCTTCCTTAGATGGTCTGCAGCGCCATCTTGCCACTCACCTTCAAGTCAAACCCTTTAGGTGTGAAAAGTGCACATACGAGACTTCCGATTCATCTGGCTTTGTAAAACACATGAAGCACAATCACAAAGAGAGTGATATAACATATGAATGCTACAAGTGTAAGAGTTTTTTCAAAGGACCTACGGAACTTTCAAGGCATGTCTTCAACCATGTCACATTGGAGGATTTTGAAACAGATGCAGGTGCCAAGGTCACTACACCTCCTGATGAATCAAAGTTCAAGTGTACTGAATGTGAATTTTCTTGCAATGATTCTGTTACTCTTTCCAGACACATCTCTTCCTGCAAACCCGCTCTGACAATGATCAGAAGTAATAATGCATCTGAGACCACAACGTCTACAGTGGAAAAACCGGATTTGCAAGTTACCAAATTAGCACTGTACCTGAAACAACTTTGCCTGCTATCAGAAAACCAGTCACCACTACATCACCTCTTAGTATAAAACCATCTGTGAGCATTAAGAAAGTTTTCCGATGCACCAAGTGTAACTTTATCAGTAGTGACACAAATGACATGTGCAGCACGTCATGAGCAAGCACAATGCCAAAAACATACAGTACCAATGTCATATATGTAAGGTTCTGTTTATATCACCAAACATGCTGGTCAGTCATATTGCAACACATTCTGATGGAAAGACTTCCCAGGTTACTAAAGGGGCTGTTGATGCGAGCAGACCAGCCACACAGACCATAACTTCTCTCAGCAGAACTGCTGTCAGTGTGCAGCAGTCGCCAGTGGCAAAGCCTGCAACTGCCACATTTTCAGAACCATTTGCGTTAAAGAGTCCTCCTTTACCTTTAAGTGCTACATTACCTACAATATCAGTAGGCCAAGAACAAGAAAGTCAACAACAGCAGAAAAAGGATAGCATTTCATCCATAATGCAGGCCTTTGCATCTGCTGTGCAGACAAGTCCCCAATCTCAACAGCAAACTGTAGGAGGCACGCCACCTGTTAACTATTCTACAATGCCACCGCTTGGAGCACTTACTCAAACTTCAAACACAGGCCTTGGCCAGGCTGTAGCATCACCAATAAACCCCACCAGTTCTATCCCCCCACTTGCCAATATCCCATTTAATACAACAAATCAGTCTCCTACAAAGACTCCTCAATCAGCTGCGTCGGCTAGCATTTTGCAAAGTGCTCTTGCTAGTAACATACATACCTTCCATACAGCAACTTCACCACAGCAGCAAGACAGCTCAAAACCCCAAATGCTGTTTATTAAAACAACCGGTCAAACCAAAGAAAATCCACCAAACTACACGGTTATGATTCCAGCACCCATTGTTCTTCCTTCCCCTGTGTCAAGTCCTCAAGGCACAACACCACCTTCTGGAACCCTCAGCATACCACCAATTGTGGCTCCCAGCGGAACCAATATCCGACTTCGAATTATGTCTTATCAACCTGTAATTACTAGTGGGGTTACGGCTACTACAACAGCTGCAACACAAGCCAACCAGGTAGCTGTAGCAAACTGCCCACCTCAGAATACTTTGGGAAGTAATGCTGCTGCTGGTGCACAGAGTGGTGGTGCACCTCTAGCCAGTGTTTCTGCCTCCTCGGCACCTGTAATGTCATCATCTGCAACCCCCACTGTACCACCAGTCGAAGTTCCCACCACCTCTGAACAAACAGAGAACTCGCCAAATGTTGATAAAGATCAAAGCTCACAAGATGCCTCTTCTGATTCCACTTCCACTGACAGCGAGGATGAAGATAGAAGATTTGTGACAATCAAACAGGAACCTATGAGTGATGGTGAGGATCCAAAGGGAGAAGTTTTCAAATGTGATATTTGCAAAACTGAATTTGTGCAGGCTTCTGCACTTCAGCGACACCAGGCATTATTGCACAGAATAGAAAATGAAACCGCCCAGGTGACAAGTTCAGAGTTCAAATCGGGTAATGATGACAACGATGATGGAGACAATGACGACTTTGGTGAAGAGAAGTCTCAGAGTGAAGATTCTGATGCAGAAGATGGTGACTTTGGCTTTCATTATGTCATAAGTGATTCTGAGCAAGAAGACACAGACACAGCGAGTGAAACTCATTCACAGTCTGGCAACAGTAAGGGTAGAAAGCACAGGTGTCCACACTGTGAAAAACATTATCCAAACAAACGTTTACTCAAAGAACATGTGAAGCTGCACTTGTCAAAGACAGTAACATGTTCCTATGAAGATTGTGGAAAAACATTCCCAGCTCCAGCTAGTCTTCGACGACACATGATGGTTCATCTTAATATTAAACCGTTCCACTGTAGAAAGTGTCACATTTTCTTCAATGACTCCTCTGCTTATGTAAAACACATGCGACTGAAGCATGACATTCATGATGCAAGATACCACTGCCAATACTGTAGATTTGGACCAGTACCTTCCCCTAAAGAGCTGACAACACATATGTTGCAGCACAAGGAATACCGTGAACAGGAAGTAGTACATAGGTGTAATCATTGTCAATGTGTTGTGAAAAATATTTCAGATCTGCGACAGCACGTGGAAATACAGCACAATGATTCAAAACGTCTTCACTGTTATCTCTGCATCTCACACTTTGGAAATGCATCATTGCTTGCCAAGCATTTGCGTACCCACCTACCAGAGATGCCATTTCAGTGTAACTCGGGCCGTACAAGCAGCTGGGCGGCTGATAATGTGTCCGCTGTGAAGATTATTCACAGGAGTTGCCTTCAGTGAGGTACTCTTGTGCACTCTGCAAAAAAGTGTGTCTCACTGGGCCAGATCTTCTGCAGCATGAACTTGAACATGCAAGCAATACATCAACTCTAAAGACTATCTGTGAACGATCTGTTAGGGAGGAAGGGCATGATGAAAATGAACAAGGTAAAAAGAAGCATGGTAAACACAAGCATAAAAAACATAAAAAGAAAAATGAGAAGGAAAGAGATCCCCCTCCCACTTCAGAAGCTGATCAATTGTGCAATTATTGTGGAACCAGTTTTACTTTAAAAAGTAGCTTGAAAAGGCATCTGTGGATTCACATCGCCAAGAAAGCATTTAATTGTGACAAGTGTAATTATAAAACAGGAGATGCTACGTCTTATATCAACCATGTAAAGAACCGACATAGAGTGGCTATTGTGTTGTATAGATGTTTTCAGTGTAAAGATACCTACAATAAAGCACATGACTTGCTGAACCACTATGACTCTCATCACGCACTGGAAGTATTTGTGTGTCCAAAGTGTGGTAAGCGTTGTAAATCAGCACAGTGTTTAAATACACATTTCGGGAAGTCAGAGTGCACTGGAGAAAGACTGGATTGTCGCTACTGTGATAAGTGGTTCTTCAAGCATTTTCAGATTGTGAGACATGAAAAAACTCACACAAAGCCATATGTGTGTGAATTTCGATGGTGTCTTCAAAGATTTTCTGAAAATGTACCAGTAGTAAATCACAAGCATAGCGTGCACAAGGGGCTGTGGTGTAGCTATTGTCCCACCAAGTTTCTGTTTTCCAATGAGCACAAAGCACATGAAATGTCTCACAAAGAAACCATTACATATTCCTGCGTGGCTTGCCTGAAAACATATGAAAATTACAATGATTTTGTGTTGCACACAGAATTTTTCTTGGAAAACTACAAAAACATGAAATGTGGTACGTGTGATGTTCCATTGACTATGCCATGTCAGATGTTAGTTCACGAACAAAAGCACAAAAGAGAATTTTCCAAAATTCAGTGTCAATTTTGTCACAATTTGAGTTTTGGTATTACAGCTTTCAACAAACATCAGAATGAAAAACATGGTGTTATTACCTTGGCAGAAGGTTCAGATATTGTGGATGTACTTGTTAAAGGAGGTCCTGCAGTGGCAAACAAGAAAGATCAGCATGGGAAGCAAATCATGGAATGTGTCTACTGCTCACTGAAATTCACACCTTCTAAGCTCACAACCCACCTTAGGAATGTCCACAAAATACCCAAAAATATGGTTGATGAAGTGATTAAAACCCTTGAGAAGAGGGGGTATGGTGGTGAAGGGTTTGGCTTTGCTATACAAGGAAAGTTGACAAATGCTACTGCCAATGATGATGATGAAAATGATGACGACGATGAAGATGATGATTATGAAGACAATGCAGGAGAAGCTAGTCTATCTGGTAGATTGACTTGCAAATTCTGCAATGCTAAATTTACAGACCAGGTTCTACTGAGAAGCCATGAAGCAGCACATTCTGCAAGTGTTGGGCAGCCATTTCCAGCCACATTCAGTGGCAATGTACATGAGTGTAAATACTGTGGATTCACTTTTAAGACCGAGACTGAATTAAGTGAGCATGAAACTGTCCATACAGCTGCCAAGCCTACTAAGGATAGCACCAAGATAGGTGATATCTCTAAGGATGATAGGAAGCAGGGGGAAGAGGAGGAGGAGGAGGAAGTCAAAGAGATAGAAGAGAAAGAAGAGCAGCAAGATAGGCAAGTGGACAAAAGTGATCAGTATGCATGTCCTTTTTGTGACTTGAAAAGTTCAAGTAAGCAAAGCCTTATGGAACACATAATGAGCCACGCTGGACAAAATGTCAGCCATGGTGGAAAATTGAACGTCAAAGTTCAAATGTCGTTCAAATGCAATGTCTGTTCTGCTTCTTTCCGGTACCGTGAGATGCTGAAAAAGCACAAGAAAAAGCATTCCAGTGAAGATGGGTTGATTTATAAATGTAGTTTCTGTTCTAAAGAGTTCAACCACATCGCAAAATACTACCGACATAGGATGGTTGCTCATGCAAATGAATCAAAAGGGGTAGAAAAGAGGCCAGTTGGAAGACCAAGAAAAGAATTCCCGGTTGAGCAGACAAAACGAGGCCGAGGAAGACCTCGCAAGGTGACTCGAAAACGAAAAGGGGCTTCAACAAGTGAAGATGTTATTGAATGTGATGACCAAGAGGAAACACAAGAGGTAGAAAGTAACATACAGCAGCAATTTCCAATGAAAGTAAGAGATGGTGCTTCAGGGAGTGAGGATGTTATTGAATTTGATGACCAAGTGGAAACGGAAGTTCACAAAGTATATTCCACTGAGAGCAGCAATGGTATCTACCGTCACTTCCAATAACGGAAAAGCAGCAAACTACTGCCTGGTATTTTTGGTATTCCATCCAGCAGTTCTATAGCGAGAGGGTGGATTTATCCACATAAGTGTTCAGAATGTAACTCCTTGTTCCGCAAGAAAAAGGCCCTTGTAAGACATCAACTTTATATCCATGGAAGTAAAAGAACTGGTAAAACGTCCCAGGTTCTCTCTTGCGCAATTAAACCAAAGCAGGAAATCACTTCAAGCGACAAATTACCTTTGAAAAAGGTAAGCAAAAGCAGTGAATCGATCAAAAAGTGGATTTGTGTGTCATGTGGGGAAAGATTCTTTAGGGAGGTCACCTTATTGAGACATTTAGTTACTCACAAGTCTAAACTAGAAAAAGAACTGAGCCAGCAAAATGAGACTATCAAAAAGCGTAGCAGTAGTAGCAGCGCCAGCAGTTCCACAAGTGAGCCTGAATCTCAAAGTAGTTTTTCCACAAAAAATACCGTGAAAGAAGAATTTCCGTCAACATTTGACACGGATGTGAAACAGCCTGAAACAGTACAAGTATGTCATCAATCTATACCAGAGACGGTTGAGAGGAAGCCTACAAGGGAATCCATGCTGGGTGAACAGGGTGGCACAGAGACTATGATGAAGGAAAAAGAAGAACATGTCCGTGGTAGTTCCCCAGGGACTGCAGATAAAACAGAGATGCTTCCAGTCCAAAAGCTTGAGAAAACTACTTTGCCTGTGGAAGGTAAAGTTACAGAGAGTTCTCCAGTGTGGATATACCCATACAACTGTGAATTTTGTGGGGCTCAATTCTGCAAGAGAACAATTTATGACAGGCATGTTAGAAGGCACAGAAATAAGCAAAAGAAGGAAAGAAAAGTTGCAAGAGAGGGTAGTGAAAGTGTTAAAGATGATACCAGTGTTGCATTAAAAAGAGAGAGAGAAAGTGATGTGAACAGCTTAAATGAGGATGATGTTGCTAGTAAAAGAGCTCGGTTACGACCAAGAAAAGATAGTTCAAGTGCTACGTTGGAAGGGGTAAAGGAAAGTGATTTGAACAGCTCAGATGAAGATGATGTTCCTTCTAAAAGAGCTCGGTTACGACCAAGAAAAGATAGTTCAGGTGCTACGTTGGAAGAGGTTAAGGAAAGTGATTTGAACAGCTCATATGAGGATGATGTTCCTTCTAAAAGAGCTCGGTTACGACCAAGAAAAGATAGTTCAGGTGCTACGTTGGAAGAGGTTAAGGAAAGTGATTTGAACAGCTCAGATGAAGATGATGTTCCTTCTAAAAGAGCTCGGTTACGACCAAGAAAAGATAGTTCAGGTGCTACGTTGGAAGAGGTTAAGGAAAGTGATTTGAACAGCTCAGATGAAGATGATGTTCCTTCTAAAAGAGCTCGGTTACGACCAAGAAAAGATAATTCTGGTAACTTAGAAGAGGTAAAAGAAAGTGATGCAAACACCTCAAATGAAGATGAAGTTGCTGCTAAAAGAGCTCGGTTACGACCAAGAAAAGATAGTTCAGGTGCTACGTTGGAAGAGGTTAAGGAAAGTGATTTGAACAGCTCATATGAGGATGATGTTCCTTCTAAAAGAGCTTGGTTACGACCAAGAAAAGATAGTTCAAGTGCTACGTTGGAAGGGGTAAAGGAAAGTGATTTGAACAGCTCATATGAGGATGATGTTCCTTCTAAAAGAGCTCGGTTACGACCAAGAAAAGATAGTTCAAGTGCTACGTTGGAAGGGGTAAAGGAAAGTGATTTGAACAGCTCAGATGAAGATGATGTTCCTTCTAAAAGAGCTTGGTTACGACCAAGAAAAGATAGTTCAAGTGCTACGTTGGAAGAGGTTAAGGAAAGTGATTTGAACAGCTCAGATGAAGATGATGTTCCTTCTAAAAGAGCTCGGTTACGACCAAGAAAAGATAGTTCAAGTGCTACGTTGGAAGAGGTTAAGGAAAGTGATTTGAACAGCTCAGATGAAGATGATGTTCCTTCTAAAAGAGCTTGGTTACGACCAAGAAAAGATAGTTCAGGTGCTACGTTGGAAGGGGTAAAGGAAAGTGATTTGAACAGCTCAGATGAAGATGATGTTCCTTCTAAAAGAGCTCGGTTACGACCAAGAAAAGATAGTTCAGGTGCTACGTTGGAAGAGGTTAAGGAAAGTGATTTGAACAGCTCAGATGAAGATGATGTTCCTTCTAAAAGAGCTCGGTTACGACCAAGAAAATACCCAGATACAGCAAGTACCAAGCCAGTGTTAAAGTTTAAAAGACCTAGAGGACGCCCAAGAAAGAAGTCATTTACAAGTTCAGATCAAGTCGGTGGTGGATTTGAAGCAGTTTCCTCAGAAGTTGTAGACCAAACAAGTTCTGCATCTGCGGAAAAACAGGAATATACTATTGGTATGGTGTTAGAAAGTTTGGAAAGTGATGAATTTCATGTTGCTGGGGTCATCAGATATTCAAGATGAAGCAAATTTTTGAGATCAGAGAACCAAGGAAGCAAAGATGGAAGTGGGCAAGGTGATCAGATGCACAAAAGTCATCTACTCTCTAATGAAGGACATTCCTCATCAAGTGTATCACCTGGTATTCAAACAATGAAGGAAGAAGAATATACTGTTACATGTAAAGTAGAAAAGGATGACAAAGCAAAGAACATTTTCCAAGACAAGATCCTCAGGACAAGACGAGCAGTTCAGGTACAATTGATGTATATGATTTTGATGATGAATTAGAAAGTCAGACACCAGACATTGTTCTAAAAAAAGACAAAACAGAGGAGAAAAATAATATACCTCCAGAAAGTGAAAAGCCAAAAGAAGGTGAATTCTTGGATGGTGATGAGGAGGAATCATCACAAGATGAGAATGTGATTGCAGATGATAGCATGGAAATTGGTAGCAAGGGTCCCATCACTTCAGAAGATCAAATTCAGGGTGTCGTTTTGCAGTATGGTGCAGATCTTACTTCAAAAGCAGAAAATGAACTGGAAGAGCAAAAGCAAGTCGAGGAAGATGCAACCACGGCACAATGTCAAGAGCCATCAGGAAGTGTCTATGAAAAGATGGACGACTCAAACACTATTCCTGGTGTTGATGATGAAGACAACATGGATATTGATTCTAATGCAACAATAGATAATTACTTTCAAACTGAATCTATTGACATGGTTAGTGATAATAATATAGATACTGAGCAATCTGCAGATGAAGAGATGCGAGATACAGGAAGTCCTGAATTGCACAGGCCGGAAACAAAAGCCGATGACTTAGACACCGACAATATAGATTATGAACAGGAGATAGCTCCTGCAGGAACAGGAGATGGTCCTACAGGATTTGATTTTGCCGGAGATGTTGATAGCATTGAAGATAAGTCGAACGTTTCATTAGGCGAAAGGTTTGAAACTGATTTTGCTGAAGAAGTGCATGAAACTGAGCCCCAACCTGCAAGTTCTAGAGTAGATGAAGAGCATGGGCAGGCAGATCATATTTTACAAGATTCTGCTGCAGACTAGTTAGTACTCCTTACAAGATGATTTACTTGAAGTGGACAGTCAAGGTGATCTTGAAGCAGAAGCAGTACCGGGTGAGTCAGTAGACATTCCAGACAGGCTAGAGGATAGCACATGTGATAGTGGTTCTGTTAATGTGAATAGTCAGGCTGAGGTTGATGTTGGTAATCCAGAAGATGAACATGATTGTGCAAGTCCTAATATGCAGGAAGAAATTTGTGATTCAAATCATGGTGAACAAGATCCAATTGCTGATTTAGTAGAGGACAATGAATCGGAAAATGTTCTGGCTGAAGTACAAAGGGAGGAGGATGTTTCTGATTTATTATAAGATGAGGCCCATTAGTCATGTGTTAGTTTGCTCCAAAATTCCAGTATTTGAAAAGTCTTGATAATTTAAAGTTGATATAGATGGGATAGATGTAAAATTGAATATCAAGGTAATTTTGGTGTTAAGCTCCACGCCAGAGAAATTTGGTAAGTCCGACTGGGGGAACTGAAGGATATATTGAAAGATATGGCATTGTCCAATTAATTTGAATCATCAATATTGAACATTGGATTTTTTTAATATGAAAACCACCACAAAATCAATCATGATTTTAATGTGTATTGGATCAATTCAAACATGGTGCTGATAACATTTATTCATGTAATATAGTCATTGTAGTTGTAAAGAATGTGCAAGAATTGAATGCACACACAAGAGCTGTGACATAAAGCTGTGAACCCACCCAACATGGTCGTACCTGGTGTGAAAGTAATTATAGTCCACCGGGAGCCACAGTCCAGGCTCCATAGACAACAGCGGAATAAAGCGTGAAAACAATATTGCGTGAAGAGTCAATTGAATCGAGTGCCCTATTTTTCACCATTGAAGCCGGACTATGAGTATGGTGGACAATAATAACTACACCAGGACTGAATTCCACTTAGGGGTTACACAAATATTTTGTTAGTTCTATAATAATGAAAAAATGGATGTTTAAAGGTGCAAGGAGGGATTTTGAGGCACCCAAATATTGTGTCATAATAGTAATTTCATGTAGATTAGACACTTAATAGATTTCTTGTATTTGGCTATAGAAATGTCTTAAAAGAGAGAAAAAAGGCAATTTTGATTTGCTTATATTTCAATATAAAACATAGGCTGAATTTTGTATTTGCTCCTATATATGAAATTAGAAATTTCACTATTTTTATCCCCCTGGCTTGAAAAGCAGAGGGGGATATTGCGAGGGTGCGAATGTCTGTATGTGTGTGTGTGTTCCAGTTAGGTTAGGTTTTTGTTTTTTGCGTCTCCTTTGAAAAGTTTAAGTCCGATTTAAACCAGACTTGGGGTTAAGGTGCAATAGGCGGGGCAATAGGGGTTCCTTCATATGTGGATGATGTCAAAGGTCATGGACAAATGTCATCTGAGGTCATGTTCCAGACTGCCATCTTGCCAGGGGGATGACGCACGTTTACTTGCAGTATTTTTGTTCCAAAGAAACATTTCTCAGCTTAAAACTTTCAGATGGGGATATTTTTAATGGAAAGCTTTACAATAGTGCAAAAATCAGAATTTTTTCACATTTTTTAGGGACACCTGTTATGTGAAATCTCTTGTTGCACCTTTAAGACATGGGTGAAATAACTTCTCCCTTCACTTGATCTTCTTCCCTCTTTTCCTATTCTTCCCTCTTTCCCTCTTCTTTTCCCCTTTCTCCTTCTCTTTCTTCCCTCTGTTATTTTCTCTTTTTCCCCTTTCTTCTTCTCTTTCCCTCTTTTTCTTTCTCTTCTCTTCCTCCCTTTTTTCCTTCCCATTTTTGGGATCCCCTTCCCGATTTTTTGTGTCCAGGGGGGGGGCAGCTTGAAAATGTTTAAGTTCATCATAGTGCCTTGATGCGGTGTTTCCGTAACCTGACCGGGTTTACCTGACCAGGTTTCAGAAACAGTGAATTCAGCAACCTGTTCAGCAACTTATTCTGTCATGGTTGTTGAATTCATAAATCTGGTCAGGTAAACCTGATCAGGGTATGGAAACACCCGCCTTGATGCATCAGTTGATCTATCAATCAGTGTTCATACATGAATGACATGACAATGCTTCTAAATGGCTGTTCCACCAATTATAACAAGTGTTCATGACTGGCTGTGGTAGAGCAAAATAGTGAGGAAGATGTTACTTTTCAGAAATAAATGACCATTTAAAAAAAAAATGGTAATTACAGCTGATAGAATGTTGGAGTATGTATGGCTTCATTAATAGGATTTTGGGTATGAACATTGTTTATACCCGCACTTTGTTGGGCTTCATTGACAGTCCATGCCCTTAATACTATTAATGAGTCCCTTATACCGTGTTTGTTACACACGCATTTTGTCAATGCACATAGTACATGTACATACTTGTGTATATATGTAATGTAAATAACGGATAGTAAAGTAGGGTTACATATGAAACTGATGTGTATGATTTTAAGGTTCATGGAAGAGGCATTGGTGTTTGTTTTATTGCATTCATGTAACAGTCAACACGAGTTGTATTCGGATCCAAATCCCATCCAGACATCCCAAGCATTGCTCAATTGCAACATTTATTAAAATGATCTGGGGATAAATGTCAGAGCAAATTTTAAATTCCTCACAAAAATTATTCTAAATTCACTGTTGAAGATGGTGATTGGTATATCTTATAGGTATCTGTCCCATTTAAATAGTTTGGCTTATTGTATTCAAATAGTCAGGAACAGAATTAATACTCAGAATGTTGTATCTCACATCAGAGCAGACGAGGTCCAGTGCCTGTATTATTGATTTACCCAGCACTGTATCTCTCATCGTCTCTTTGATCTAGGTTACCGATCCTGTGCTTCATCATTGGTGTTACCATAAATCATAAAATATGATGTATGTTTGCACTGCAACATATGTCTGACTCTTGTTCATCACCTCGCTCTTGTTGATGTTGTATTTTTCTACAATTATTTTGACCAAACTGTGGATTTGAAAAACTGAGCTGCTGAAATGATCCCCTCATATTGAATGCACAAGAACTATGATGCTTATTAATTTTTGAAGTGTCACCTCTAGTACTTTCCCAGAGGGTGTTTTGAATCAATCCCATGATGCATAGCAATGTGCCTATACCGTACTGTACTAAACGCATGTCAGTACTTAGGGATAAAAAGTATTCCAAAAGTTTAAGAACCACAAGACATTTCATAATCATGCAAAAAAAAATCATTAAAGGCCGACTCAGATATTTCCCGAGGAGGGCGCCCTCAATTTTCAAACAAATTGTGTTTTTTGCATATACATAATGCTTGTCCATATAATAATCACTGTTTGAAATAACTAAGCTCAAATCGAAGTCCTTCGTATAGAAAATCACAACTTTGTTTAAAATTCCCGGATCCGGAATTTTTATTATACACGGTATCCTATGGCACTGTTATTCTGTACATAAATGTGTACTGCATGAAAACGAAATATCCGATTCATCTCTACCTTTGGAATTAAGCATTTTAGGTTAGTATCTTTAATATATTTCAAAATCTCTGAATCAGCCTTTAAGTACTAATGCTTTGTGGGCTAAAATGAGCATTAAAGTCAGGGTATTTATGTGTTAAGAATAAGATTTTTATGTGATCACATGACCCTATTGAGATGAAATTTCCCAAAACTGGTGCATTGTGGGATTGACTCAAAATACCCTCTGTACTTATCCTAAGGTATTGCCATTGAATGAGGGGATGTGCAGTGGGTGGAAATTAAAATTCCGCACTAAATATATTCAAACCGATAGCAGAGAAAAATCAATTCTGTGCTTAATGAAATCATTCAAATCAACATAAATGCATTTGTATGCATTTGTTAACTCTCAATACATTCGGACTAATCGTATTTGCTTCAATGGTATCCATTGTAACAGACTTTTGATCGCCTATGCTTTGGATACGGAGAAAAACGTCTTTGCATTCTCTATGTAAGCATGAAAGGTCAGATTATCTTAGTTCATTCATGAAACAGGTGAATCGGGCCACATATTCTGCTTCCTCTCCCAACTAATCGACGCTGTCCAAAATGTTTCCTCTGGTGACATGATAGGTTGAAGCTACTATAACTAAACCTACTATGGAGTGGGTTTATTCAATACATCTTGGATTATGGTGTTTACTTTCTTTGCCTGCATCCCAATTTGACCTGTAAGTGATTGTTATACTTATAATATCATTGTGTAAGAATTCCTGATGTTAAAGACCGACTCAGAGATTTTGAAATATAATTACTTTTTTTTTCCTTGCATATTAATTAAAAGTCAACTAGAACTGAACATGGTCAACTAAAACGTTCAATTCCAATATTTGAGATGAATCATATTTAGAGAATAAAGGTATGATTTTGGGAACCGGTACTCTCTTTACGACGAATTGAACCCAAGGCGATACCATTATATTAAGTGGAAGAACGAGGCCGGAGGCCGAGTTCTTCCACGCAAAAATAATGGTGTCGCCGGGTTCAATTCGTCGTAAAGAGATTACCGGTTCCCAAAATCATACCTTTATTCTCATTCTTAAACAGCTTTATCATTTAAGGTCATCTTTAACCCAATTTCGCGATATATACGGCTTAAATACAACAAGAAAGGACTGCCATCACCCAGTGAAAACAATCGAACAACCCGCTGAACGCAACGATCATACGCAACGAGACGCAACGTTGGCAGGCACGCGCGAAAGTAGCAAAACGCGGTATGACGCGAGCGCTTCAATCTAAAAATAACTTCAATACGCAGCGCGTACTACCTGGGTTCAATTCAACGAATTGAACTCGGGCATCAGCCAATGAAATTGCTTACATTTTCACAGCTGTTTAAGAATTTTCCTTTTGATGTAGTAAACATATTTGTGTGTAGTATAACAGTACCATGGGATACTGATCTGGAATTTTATTACAGAGTTGTAATTTTCTCAACGAAGGAGATCGATTTGAGCTTCGCTATATTTCACACAGTGATTATCATGTTAACAAACATAATTTATATATAAAGAAATGATTGGTTTAAAAAATGAGGTCGCCTTCCTTAGGAAATCTCTGAGTCTGGCTTTAACTCATTTTAACACATTTGGTGATTCAAAATTGTTGGTGGTCTATAAAGGTGTAAAATCATTCAGATGTATTTGGCCTCGTTATAAGCTCCAGTTTACTGTAATGTGGTATTTTGTGTACAAATCTGTTTATGTTCTTCCCAGGTCCCTAGGCTATTCTTTTAGAGCAAATTGGAGGAATCGGAATCTTATTTTGTTGAAAATGTGTTTGTATCACTTTAAGAAGGTATACCAAATCATGTTGTAGTACTTTTACCAAATATGGGGGTGGTTATGCTCTTTCAGGGAATGTTCTCAAATTCTGTTCTCTTGGGTACTGCACCACCATTGAGCTTATCGTACTCCATATGCATTCTCTAACAAGTTTATAATTCTGTCTCGTAATGATGTGCAATTTTGAATTGTGAAATTAAAAAGAAAAACATATTGAGGATTTTTTTTAAATAATCCTAATCTCTGACATTGCAGGCAGGAAGTTATGGATGTGTTAGAAAAACAATAGCACCATGCCATCCTAAACTCTTGGTAACTTTAAATAGAAAACAGAGATTTCCAAGTAGATGGAAATTACTTTTTGTAATTTTGTGTAATTTATGTAAAAAAGATGTTATTTTAGATATTTCATGTAAGCAAGAGATTATGTGCAGTTAGTTTCATTGTAGTGATTTACAAGTATTCATATTTACCTTATATTTAGTGGCATATGCGATTGGTCAGTACGCATCACATGACCATGTATAAACAAGCATGGGCATGGTCACCGTTGAATGCTGAAAGTGGTCAAAATCATGCAATTTCAGGCCGAATTTGATGTTTAATGATTTAATTTTGTAAGAAATAGCAGAAAGTATGATAAACATATGGGGTTCATTCGTAGGATTTTGGATATGAATATTGTTTATGCTCTTGGGCTAAAGCCGTTGGGCATAAACAAGTATTCATACCCAAACTCCTATGAATGAATCCCTAATTCATTATATGCTTTGTAGAAAGGCAGTGCCTGTTCATAAAACATTTTCAATTCTTGTGTCACAAGTAACTCGTAATTTTTTGTTTTTACAATTTTTTAATTTTTAAAATTTACTTCGAAGTACCTTTTCTCACACCATTACTTTACAATAGGATCTTGTTAAAAATCCCTATTGCTTAAACGTATCAATCACAAAATTACTTTGTGAAATGGACTCCATTGTACCTTGCTCTCTGGCCCTTATGGATGACTTCATGTATATTCACCAAGAGGGAAACATTTGAATTTTTGTTTTCAAAATATTTTGAAATTGTGTATTTGCATTACTATATTAGGATTCGGCATGAAAAATGTATTCAAATGAGTACAAACAAGCCTAGTCTTAAGACAGTGGTTTTGAGCTGGCTTTCCAAAATGACCAGCAGTCATTTGGGATGTCAGTGGCATTCCCAGAATTGTCAGAGTGGGGGCGTAGTGAAGAGTTCAAAACTGCCGCATTATCAGCAAGGAGACTTATTCATTCTCTAAACTTTCTATTCAAATAGGATTATTATTGTATAAAGTGGACTAGTGTGTGTAAACCTTGACTTTTATACATGAGTACTTGCAAAGAGTTTACAAGAACCAGTATCCAGTTTTTTGAACTCTGCTTCACGCCCACTCTTTGACGATCCTGGGTACGCCACTGGATGCCATCCCCCAAACCACTGATGACTTGTGTATTATAACCAGAACAGAATCTACCAGGCTTGAAAGGGTTACAATGTGAATGAAGTGACAATGTATTGTAAAGTTGTGTGAAATGCACCGAGTAAAAACCTACAGTCAAATTCTGTTTTGTAAATGTTTAACCCTTGGAACCATGCAGGCCACTATAATTGCTATATAGTTTTAAAATATTTATTTTTTTAAAGTTTAATAATTATGCATTTTCAGAATCATAGTTAAGATCAACATGAAAAGTGCATTCAAATGAGTCAAATGAATACAAACAAGCCTAGTCATGGGTCAGTGTTTTTGAGATGGCTTATGTTATAAGCTACACAAAATCTATCAGAGTCGAAAGGGTAAAAGTTCATTAGCAGAGACCCCATCTTAAACTTTTTTTGTCATGTATGTATGTTATAAAACCACCAAAAAATGGTTTCATTCATAGTATTTATTGGTATCAATATAAAATCTGCATGAAGCAGTATTTGAGAAACCGTACATTTGATAAAAATTGGGCATAATATCATGCGTTTTGGACAAGCTTCAAAGGAAATTCCAAAACAAAAGTGATTATCGCGCTGGCAGTGATGACCCGCGTATGACGTCCGAGTAACAAATACGTGATACGCGTCATGATCGTCATCGTGGAACGGACATGCGCGTGGTCCAGTTTTCTTGCATACGTATAAGCGTCGTACGTGTTGTATCATATGGCATAATTTTTCTTGATTTGGTGCCTTAAAAATTACGATAATAATGTGATGTATTGTCGACGGCTGCACCAGCGGCTACCGTACCGACAAGGAGAATCAGAACAGAATAGCTTTATTCAAGGTCCCAGACAAAGAAACTGACAAGGAGAGGTACCTGGAGTGGGTTTTGTTTGTCCACTTAATAACAAGACCAGAATTCGTCGCCCCAGGTGTTTCACACAGTAAATTTCAAAATTTGAATTGATTTAATAATTGTTTAAATAATGATATATAATAGCTATAGATCACGGCTTTTTCGTCGTCATGCAATGTGTCATGAAGTCATGCATCGTGTCGATGTCCTATTGGTTCTGTTGTTATGCACGGCACTGTGCTTGTGTCACGATGTGAGCTTTGTTTACAACTGGTTACTCTGATGTCATTAACGGGGTCAAATCCAACTCCAGCATCTTGATACACGTTCGCGAAAACAGGAGAAGGCCCTGCCAGTTTGGGTATATTTATCCTTGAAATTTAACACTTTCCCGATGTTCACTTTTAAAAATCTGTGTTGCGATATGATCAGGATACTGTTGAGGTACGAAAATGTAAGAAATTAAGAAATGTCTACTCAGCCGTGTCCATGGACCTTTAACCAAATAAATGTATCTATGTACATTTCTTTTGCCTTTAAAAACACAAAATACATGTATTAGCACTTGGTATATGTATTTAGTCATTTGTTATTTTTGGGTGAATCCTCGTCGGGTATTTTATGCAAGTTGAAAAAAGTGGAATATTTTTATGACATTAGTTTTTTTTTAATTTTTATGTCGCCTACAAGGATTTGCAGGAGGCACTTAAAGGTGCAACAAGAGATTTTGAGGCACCCAAATATTGCATCATAATTGCAATTCCATATACGTTAGACACTCAAATAGATTTCTTACCTTGTATTTGGCTACAGAAACGTCTTAAAGAGAGATTTGCTTGTATTTCAATATAAAACATAGGCTGAATTTTGTGTTTGCTCCTATACAAAATTAGAAATTTCACAATTTTTGTACCAACGCAACATTTCTCAGCTTAATCCTTTCAGATGGGGATATTTTTGATGGAAAGCTTTACATCAAGGCAAAAATAAGTAACATTCGATTTTTTAGGGACACCTGATATGTGAAATTGCTCGTTGCACCTTTAATCCAAATTCTTATGTTCATCTATGTATGTGTGTTAAAATTTCAAATAACCTTTTTCAAATTACTCATGCTTGAACACCTTAAGGGTTATAGAGGATAATTGAAATAATCGATCGATTTTCTTAATTTTTGGATATATGGTATTTTAAAGACACTATCAGTGATTTGAAAAATATTTGAAATTTGCAGGAATAGCTTCAAAGTGAAGGATAAGTCTGTAGAATTCTCACAAGTTACCTTTTCCAACTGAAGAATTGACAGAAAAGGAAGAAAACGACAGTGTTCCAAGATACGATTCCCCATTCAGTTACGTGTTGTAGTAAGTGTCCGAATGGACAGTTATGACTTAAATTTCCGATTCTGTCCTTATTAGGTTACTCTTGGTCTTATCATTTGCAGGGTATGTTAGGATACCTGTACTTGTTACATACATGCCAAAATCTGATTTTCGATGATTTTTTTGATTTTCTGATTTAGCAAATCACTGATAGTGTCTTTAATTGATGTAGGTGACAAATCCGAAATAAAAAATGGGGGTCAACCGACTTGTTTTTGACCTCTAAGGCTGTTCAAAAAGTGTTATTATTGTTCAAAAACGTTGTAGCAGAGCTCTATGGGTACAAACACTGGAAATTGTAGTTTTCCAGGCATAAAGATAAACAAATCGACGATTTTTGTAGTTTTTTCTACTTATTTTACAACGCTTTATAAGACTGTTTTTCGAGCGACATAAGAAAAATGGTAATTTTCCCCTTGCAAGTTGCGTCCTATTTGAATTGAAAAACGCAGCTTACCTTGCATATTGACGCACAAATTAAGCCAAACCCTTGCATGTAGGGTACTGCGTTCGCAAGGCGAATTGGCTCTTTTTTTACAGCATGGAAGCACCATAAACTATGTTGTGGAGTGGATGGGTGGGTTATTGGTGGGGGGTGGGTGGGAAAGAGTGATTGAGTGAGTGGGGTGGGAGGCGAACATTTTTGTTTTTTCCAAAATTAGGCAAACAGAAACTGTTTAAAATATGGCCAATAGGAAAAGGAAGAGGAAAAGTAATTCAGGTCATAGTAGTGATAATTGATAAGGGGATCTCGTTTTATCGGGATTTAATTGTGTTCAATAAAACTTTCCTCCCCATCCCCACATTTCATTAATGTTTTTTCCTATACCGGGAAGTAGTATGTTTCCTATAAAAATATAACAATAAAATTTTTTTTTTTTTTTTTTTTTTTTTTTTTTTTTTAAAAAAAAAAAAAAAAACCTTCCCCTCCCCCCTCTGCTTCCTGGCTCCAGGCGAACATGACCTTTATCTCGGGGACTTAAAATCTGAAACATTACATTAGAAAATTAAATGCCATGGCATAAGTAATTAAGTATTGTGTCTCATTTTGGAAATTGCGAGCTATTAGCTCTTGTAGGCCTATAAAGGCAAACAGCAACAAACTAATTTTTTGAACGTACAAAGCAACCACGTCCCCTAACACCCCATCCAACATGTTTGTGTTTAAAACATTTTTTTTTTCCATTTTTTATTATCCTGTCCCTTTGGTTGGCGAGTGGGGAATAACATACAGAAATGTTCTACCAAACCCAACTACCCATATGCCCAAAATACATGGTATAATTGGTATTATTCACGCGACACCTGAAACGCGGCAAAAACTACAACTAAAAAATTCAACCCAATTCTCGCGGTGAACTGTGCATGCAATACGCGCACCAAGAAAGATCGCCAACGCTCTGACTGCGACTGCGTAAGTGGCAGCGCAAATTGACACGCAGTACGCAGATTGCCTTTTCTCTTCAATTATCCTCTATAACCATTAACTCCAATTGCCACCAAAGTTGTGTCATGGTCACGCATATAGACACTTGCAATTCTGGTTGGGTTAAAGTTCACGTATAAGGTCATTAGAAGGTCAATTTTTATAGAGACCTGAATAAAGGTAGATCACCCCCCCTCAACAGTAGGTGACACTATGTTTAAGAACCGGTGTTTTAATTAGGGGTAACAGCTGAAAATAAAATCCTGTGAAAATAACACTGTGAGTACCTTTATCTTTAAAGAGACACTGGCACAATTTGAAAAATAGTGCGCCCTCACTATTTTTTCAAATTGATATCTTACATGGATACCGTGTAATAACCAAATGCCGGATCCAAAATTTTTACACAAGTTGTGATTTTCGTAGAAGGACTTAAACTTGAGCTTAGTTTTCACACAGTGATTTGTATATGCACAAAACATTAATGTTGTTTGAAAATGAGTGCGCCCTCAAGATCATCAGGAAATATCTGAGTCAGCCTTTAAAAAACCACTGAGCATTGACATAAAGCACTGTTGTACAAATATGCATGCATTTGAAGGGACACAGGTAGATTTTCGCAAAAATACAAAAATTCCCTTAAATTATCTGAAAGGATAGATTTGATTGATTTGGATTGCATTAAACATTTAGTTCCACACCAAAGAATTGTTACTAGCCACAAGGACCCATGGTCAGTTCCAAGTCAGTCATTTCCAGCCCTTTTGCTTATTTCATTAAAATATTTTGTTTTTAATAATTAAATTGTAGATCTCACTAGTAAATTGAGAACATTTAGGCCAATCATAGTATAGTAAGGAGGAAATGGACCATTCTGAAGGGCTTAGGGGAAAATTATGTATTTTCTTATCTTTGCACGCTCAGCCATTGGAATGAATCCACCCTGAGTGTTTAAATCTTTAAAAATTACTTGATTTACTCAAAGAAACGGGTGAAATCTAAATCATTTTGGGTGAGGGTCATCACAAGTAAAAGCAATAGCACATGCAAAAACCTGAGTTTTTTAACTAAAATGAGGGGCCAAAATGTGCTTGGTGTCCCTTTAAAGTTTGCATGCACTTATACAACGCAGCAAAAATTGCCTGCCCCAAATACTGAAATTACTGATCATGGAAGTTTAAAATGCACTCAGGTCCCTTATTAGGCCTACTTTGAGTGCCGTTGTAAATCCCTAAAAGTTATTACACTGTAAATTGCACTTATGGCAAAACTATGAGTTTATTGGCCAATTTATGTGGTAATTTTTTCATTTCCCTTAAAGCGCCACTGGCACATGTGCAACAAAATATGAAATTTCCTTCAATTTTCTCTCAAATGATAGTCTAGCCATTGGAAGAACAGAGATATATTGCACATAAAAATAACATACCCCAAAACAGGTAGGGACATTGATATGAGATGAAGACAGCCAGGTATATTTGTATGGCGCCACTTTTAGGTTTTCCATAACTTTAAAAAAATCAACAAAGTTTTTTTTTTTTTAAATGATTATCATAAACTCGTACTCAGTGATATATAAACCACAAAGGTTATAACCTATCAAAACAGGTGCATAGCACTGGGAACAGCATTCGTTGTCGTGTTCTGTAGTGTTAAACGCCATTTTCCTTTCGTCGTCTGCTGATTTTAACGTCGCTGGCGATGTTCTTACAAATCGTTCGTTTACCCATAAGGAAGCTGATTTTGGTCTTAATCATTTCGGGTTAGGGCTTTTGTCTATAAAAAGCTTTACAGCCATGCAAAAATATCGATTTGAAAAATCTGAGGGGCACTATTTTCAAATGTGCCTGTGTCTCTTTAAGTGCTGGTCAGCAACCTTCCAAATGACCATCTGTGCCAGTGGGTGGGGAAGCACGTGCCAGTTCATGGCCGACTGCCGCGAGCCAGTATAGCTATGTCCCTGAATGGCAACTCTATTTATTTGCGAGTGGGCAGCATTACCCATTTTTGGTCGTCCAAAGGAAATTTTGGAAAGCCCTTTATGGCAGCATGATCATGTGTCAAACTTTTGGTTAAGACGTTGTCCAACTTTTTAGTGCAGTGATGGACCCGGGGGGTTTCTCACTTTGGGTTTTGGGTAGGGATGTGCGGGGCCGGTATTTGAATCCTCCCCGAAAATATCCCAAAGAATTACGATTTACTCCCATCCTGTATACCTGCTTTGGTGAAGGAGAGAAAACTAACTGTTAAATGGTATTTTGAGCCATCTGGCAGCACTATTTTTCAGCATTGTGTTGTAACATTCTTCCATCTTGATTGGACCAGTGGAAAATCACTTGCACCAGAAATGCAAAACCCTTTCATATATCAATTTGCAAGCAACAGGGACCGTTCAATACGCCAAAAGCGCTGAAATGCAACTCTTCTCGGCCGCACATCTCTCCGTACCCTCCCTTTTCCATTAATAACCCCTCCCCCCCCCTCGGGTGATGGACCAAGTTCATTCGGGGTCACTTAGGGGTCATAATCTTGGGCATGTGGTATACACTTTCCCATCAAATTTTAGAGCTTTTTAGTGCATAGTGATGGATCAAGTTTGTACTTGCTATGCTTATACTTTGAGAAGAGGGGTTTAATGTGGGGTAACAAGTGGGGTCAAAGGTCCTGTCAAGGCAGATATTTAGGTCTGTCTTCGGCAATGTGGGTATGCACTTTTGGTTATGTCTCTAGAGCTTTTTAGTGGCGTTGATGGATCAATTTCATACATAGCGCAGTCAGTACTGAAGGTCAACCGTGTAGACGGCTTTGCCCCCGGTTTTTTTCCTTATCACGCGTCTGTGCAAGATTTTGCCAAATGCACGCGGCATTTTATCGAAATTTTTCGTAAATGGTCGTTTTCCTATTTTTTTGAACCAAATAATACTCGGCTGCATTTTGGGTTGGACCAAAGTGATGGTCAATATGTAATGTGTAGAAGTTGGCTATAATCTAATATCAAATTTTATTATATTTAATCAAAATTTAAAATGAATTAACGTTAAATGAAATCCATGAATTTCAAGAAATATTCCGACAGCTATTTCTAACCGTCGGTCTTAACTTTCTCCCAAATTTTTGAATGTTACGAGCATGCAGTTTGTAAATATAGACGTTGGCGCTTGTATCATGCGATTTTCTTTTTTGTGGGCCTTTTTCTTGGCCATAAAACCACGGTTCAAAATCGGCAAGATTCAACCATAATTTTACGGTATTCATGCTTTCCCCCTAAGTACAACACTCGAACAACAAATGAACAAAACGGCGCGCACGCCGTTTGTGCATTAAACGTGCTTAGGCATGCGCCTATTTTAACCATTAGCAGCACCTCTTTAGAGTCGCACATTAAATAAACCATTCCGTCAAGCTTAAGCAACGATTAGCTTAATTTTTGAGTTTTTGTTGTTACGAAAACACACTATCCGTGATTTCACCGTGGTCTTGTTTTCTCATCCAATTTCCCTTAAAATGAAACATTTTTTACAAGGTTAAACATAAACCCTTTCTGCTGGGTGGGTGTATTTTAAATATGTGGAATCGGTTATTTTATAGGTGTAGTGCCGCAAACTATAGTAAAAATTGTCAGACCAAACTATCGAAAACCATGTTTTTCATGTATTTTAATATAAATTGATATCATACACTAGTTTCATCTATTTTCAAGAATATTTGTCACTCGATTTTTTCATATATGACCATTTTCACCATAAAATTTGGATTACTCGTGCACCGCTATTCGCCATACTTGGGGTCAAGGCAAGTTGTGAGCTGGTGTATGCACAACAATCTGGACAACTTACACGTGACCGCCGTGCTCACTGAGCTTGTGTGGCGTAAACCGACAAGATCAAAGGTCATTCAGGGGTCATTAGGTCATTTGATCGCTATACACTTAAATATTCTTTGACTACGTAATTGGGACTACTATAGACAAATCCGACCAGCCAAATGATTGTCATAATTGATCTGCCATTACTGGGGGGGGGGGGCTTCCAACCCAAAACCTACCCCAAAATTCTTTGTATGTCTGTACCACGCTTGATTAAGTTCATTTTCAAACTACACTTAATCTGCACATTTGGGTGAATTCAAGCCGGATGCACCCCATGGTAAGGCTGCCAGTGATGTTTGTTGGAATGTGTAAATCGGGATTGGTGTATTTAGGACGCACTGTCCTTATTTTTTTTATGTAGAATTTTGTAATATAAGCAGCCAGGTAAGATGTTTTGTCTTGGTACATAATGCATTATTTTTTATGGCGAATGTCTCACACTAATTGACGAAGAAAAATTGCTCAAGAAATTGTTAGTAAGTAATTTTATTCTTGATTGCTTCTGGTTAATCTGTGTAAGTTTTAAATTCAGACGTGACTCCTGGATGTGTTTTATTCATAAACTTAAGATAGTCGCATATGCCACTGGGTTGTCATGTTTGTTTGCTACGTTTGCCTCACAAACCGTCCAGGACCACCTTCATACATGTCTTTTCAGATAGCCATTAATCTTGGCGTTTGATTTAGAGAGTAAAAGTGATAGGATTTGTTGATTTGTCAATCTAGTATCATGGCAGTATTCTAAGTAGAGAGTGCTGCACTCATATCAAGTAGAGTAGACATATTGACTCTCATGTAATGTAAGTGTCTGCCATTGAATTACTTTATGGTATGTAAACTAAGCTCCCCTCCCCCACCCCCCCCCCGAACCCATGAATAAGAATGGCTAGTCATGATGGTCGACGGCTATTTTAAAAAGAGAGGATGACCTGCCTTATAAATGTCATAGCCGCAATGTACAATAAAGCTCCCTTGGAAAACATGAATGTACCATATAAATCCCTGATTTTATATCACAAAGGTGTTTGTTATATGATGGAGTCATGGAGGAATTTCCCACTCAGAATCCAAACAGTAGAAAAAGTCAAAAAGGCTGTTTGGGAGTGAAGTGTGCAAGATAAATGTTCTTGTTAAAAAGGTAACATTTCAGTAAAAAAGTCTATTGTGCAATATGCGGCATCTCACACATGGCAAAATGGTCCACATTTTTGGTTGATAGGAAGTCCAGTATGTTGACAAAATCAGCACCCTCCTCACACACAAAAAAACTAAAAAATCAATAAACAGCCTGGCGACAAGCATGTGTCACCAGAAAAATTTGCCTGCAGGTAGTAGGAGCAAAATAGTTGATATAGAACTGAAGTTTACATTGTTGAACCAGATTTGAGTGTATGCCTTGAGTATGGGCTGGGGTGTCTTTTGATGCCCACTCATTCCTTCTCAATGTGGGGGGGGGGGGTGGGGGGGGGGGGGGGGGGGGGGGGGGGGGGGGGGGGGGGAGGAAGGGGCGGGGGGGGGGGAGGGAGGGGGGGGGGGGGGGGGGGGGGATTCTGTGATCAGAAAGAATTAGTCTATATTTTAAGTAAATTTTAGAATTCATTAAAAATTTGTCCAAGAAAGGGTTTTGCAATTTGAGCATGTCTAACAACCTTTGGTATATTTTATTCCAAATTTGAAATTGTTAAGATTGACAATTGGCAGTTTAACCACTGAGCACTGCTTGTCCTTTCATAAACTTTCTGATTGGGCTGATTACATCAGAACCAATTGAAATAGAAATGTACAAATATTGACTAGCCGAGGAGCGAACTGACATACGCACATGGTGAAAACAGGGAAAGCCTAGGGATCCCCAATCGCGGTGAAAACAAACCTAGCAATTGCATCTTTAGTTCACTGTCACATCGTATGACACTATGCGTGCAGCGCGCATCGAATTGTGCACATTGTCCATGGCAAGATTTTGTCTGAACTCCGGATGTCCCACTGCCCCGGCTATAGGCTACCCTTTTCAGCCCTACACTATTACCATGGCTTATTGCTAAAAAAATTTCCATTTGAATTGCATGCAGTGCTCTTGGGGGTTAAGTTTCATTGATGAAAGTTTGTAATGGCAAAAACCATAAAAAGCTGAAAATTGATAATTCTTAGCATGGTTTTTATTCACTGCATGCATGAATCCACAAATGTCCACGCTGGGATTTGATTAATTGTGGGCCGCCAGCTATAGCTGGCAGACACCTTACATCCGTGTGCGTGTGTATGTATGTGATGTATGTGTGTGTGGTTTTGATGGATGTGTTGTTCAAAATTGGTTAATTTTTTTTTTAAATTGACTCTCAATTGAAAGTTCCACTTCAATTGGAACCAAACTTCTGTCAAGGTGCAGCACTGGGATCCCTCATATGTTGATGAGGTCCAAGGTCATAGGTCATGTGAGGTATCCCAGTGAAAATGGGCTAAAACTGTAAAATTGAATCTAAATGAAAACTTGAAGTTCAATTGGAACTTAAACTTGTGTCGTATGTGCACCATGGGATCCATTATATGTTGATGAGATCAAAGGTCCCGTGTCCAGGGTCAAAGGTCATGGGGCGCCCCCGCTTATATGCTTTGAATATAGCGAGCGTGAAAGCCGAGAACCGCGAATTCTAGTTTTATTGTATATTCAGGTCATAAAGTCCACCGATATTGGAGATTAAACCAGAATCTGATTGGTTATTTAGGATGTAGTTTTCTTGAAGGTCCTATCACATATGTGTATAAACCTTAACATTATTGAATATATTCAACAGGACTGTAATACAATGTTAAAAGTTCTCAGAACAAGTTCACTTGGGACGTTTATCGGAAATGTTCCCCCCCCCCCCAAGAGGTTTTTCTGGACGCATTTTAAGAACTATGGATTTGGCAGACTTGGACCCCCCCATTTTCTAGGTCGGATACAGCAAAAAAGTGGGGAAGATGTAATTGTCACAGGAAAGCTTACATTTCAAAAGTTGGTAGCTTACATTTTGAATACTGTATAACTTTGGGCAAGTGTAGCATGAACCCCTTGAAAATTAAAACATTCTTGATCTGTCCTGATTGGTTAATTGATCATTCTGTAATTAACTCATCTGTAAGTTATGATTGTTTTGAAATGTTCAATTAACTCTTTGGACGTAAAAACGTGAAGATGTAAAGGGATGTCAAAAGATTGTAATAAAAATGCTTGATTTCCTACCTATTGTACTTGTGTATTCATGTAAACTGTCTATTAACTTTGGAAGTAAATAAGTATGTTGAAAAATAAGAAGTTTTCTGATTTAGTGGAACTTGTGATTATGTTGACTAGACTTAATTTATTGTAATAATGATCCCATAAATCAACTGTTAGCCCCTCAAAGGCTGACTCTTTTCAAAATATATTTTATTGTATCAATTGAAAAAGTAACTAGAACTAAGAGCATAGTTTTCCCCCCCCCACCTGAAATTGTAAATTCCAAAGTTTGAGATGAATCAGATTTTATCGTTTTAAGCAGTACAGATTTTCTGTATAGTAAACACTTAGCGAAGAATCATCCGTATAACAAAAATTCTGGGATCTGGAATAAAACCAGTTGTTGATATTCTGGTGAAGTACATTGATCATTTTCAAGGGTCCATTTGTGATCCACAACCTTGTTCTCCCAACTTGCCTAAAAAAAGTCCAGATTTTTTATATCATCTGAACCTGTAAATCCATGTATACCTAATCTTACATAAAATTTTGTTTTGTATCTTTAAGAAATTTTGCAATTTGGGATTTCTGTCGTAAAAGGCTTATTTCAGGGGTGCGGGACCCTTTTGAAAAGTGGAACCTTTTTTTTGGTGAAAGTGGACCTTACACAGGGCGGATCGCAGGGAGGGGGCGGAGGGGGGCGCGCTCCTCCCGGTACTTCTGCAATTCTTGCAAAATCAGCCATTTTGAGCTATTTTGGACCAGTTTACAGCCCTGTCACCCCCCGTAATTTTGAACATTTTGCAAATCCTAGGATCCGCCATTGTTACACCCCTAAAATTGCCCTTTGGACTTTGTGAAATCACCAAAAATTGGACTTTCGTGTCAAAATTTCTCTAATTTTTAGACCTTTTTACCAAAAAATTCATCAAAATGTGGATGTTTTACCCTTTTGTGGAATTCAGGGGGGTGTAGCCACACCTCCACCCCTGCATTCGGGCCTGAACAGAATTTTGTGTTGATGAAGATTTTGTTTCCTTTCATTCGGAACCGTGTAATAAAAATTAAGTGTGTTACAATCAATCATAAATTCTGTTAATGTTTTCATAGACATTTGAAGATTATGGAAGGCCTGTATAATACAAAGTGGGTAGGCAGGCAAATTCAGAACTTTGTATTTTGTACTTTGACCTATAAACTAAGGTGCAAATTTAGGAAAATGTTTATAATAAGGAAGCTTTGGATTAATCCTTATGCACTTTAGACTGCAAATTGTTTTACCACCTGTCTGTCAAATAATTATGTATTACTGTGATCATACTCTTGTATAAATTTGTAAGTATTCAAATTTGTTTTATATTTTTCAAAGGTAACTTTCTATAAAAACAAAGATAAAAATACCTGCTCTTGGTATTAATAGTGCAGTAGATTATTGATGACAATCATATCATTGTCCAGGCACATCCCTGACGAGTCAAGGGTTTAGGGCAAGAAGACCCCATCTGCAATAGCTGCCATTTGTCAGTTCTGTTCTTATTAAGTGTTATACCTGCCTTGGCAGCTATTGCAGATGGGGCCTTTTTGCCGTAAACTCTTAATGTTTAGTTTAAAATGTTCACAATTGTAGGTGATCACAAAATATTTGTGCTGTATATTGCCAAATGAGGATATTACTTTGTATTTCAAATTAAAGAAATTGAAATGTAGCAATGTAATTTTATGTTTTAACAAATGGCACATTTGAGATAAATATTGTTGCTTATGTTATACTTTTCTGTGAATTGACATGCATTTATCTGCGAAATAAATCTGTGGTACTAGGGATAAGTTCTCAAGAAAAAAGCTCAAGGTGTGTCTATTAATTGAAAATGATTTGATAATGAGTACCGATATTAAAAACATCCAGAACATGATATGTCAAAAGTATTACAGTATTTTAAAGTGTCAGGAGATTTTTTTGAGGATCTTCTCTCAAATTGCACTGGATCAGTTGTAGACCACCTACCGAGAATGTTTCTAAGGTTTACTGGATAAACAAGAACAAAAGAAAAACGCAGACCTTGTTTTGAAATTTTCTGCTATCGTAATCATCAATATTTACAAACACAAGTTAGCACCTGGTCTACTGACATGTTAGAAGTGCTATAAGGATATGTCCATACAGTTACAGCACTGAATAGCCTTATCATACCTGATTGAGTGCAAATTTTAAAAGCACAATGTACAATGTATAGTTACCAAGTTACACCCAACATTAACCCTAGCCCCTGTAGGGGTATAGGGGTAGTACTAATGAGGTGCGTAGCTTGTTAATTTCACATTGCAGATGGTCCAAACTATACCTTATTTTAATTGTAATAACATTACAAACAATATGAGACTGAAATTGAAGCATTTTTTGGTATTTGACCCCTGTAGAAGCTAAATTTAACCATTGACCTACAATAACGGTTTTCAGCTTATAACTCCAATCTCCATAAGGGTAAGTCAAAGATAGCACAAACTATAAATTTTTTAATCCTTGTGATCATACCCCGGGGGCATTGGATGGCAAAACAAATAATTTGACGCAATCGTCCAATGGCAGTGCCCTGGGGTGAGAATGAGAAACCCCGGGGCACTGACATTGGAAAGAGGTACGGGTATGTGCGGCCCTTAAGACCCCTTTTCGCGTCTCTCCAACCGTTCCCAAGACCCCCAGTTGAAGCCTAAATCAGTTCTTAAGGTCCCCTTTTCAGAAAATTTTGACCTCAGAAGCTCAATTTTAGCCAAATTCCAGCTCCCAAGCCTGCAAATTTCTCAAAATTTCAGTTACCAAGCCCCTACTTTCGGAGAAAAAATCTGTTCCCAAGCCCCCAATTTCAGAAATCGGTGCCACACATCCCTACCTACCCCGGGATCATACGAACATTTTGGTATGTAATTCAACAACATTGGACCACTTTTCAATCTTGACCCCTGTATAATCTTTTGCAACCTCCTATCTCGCTTAAGCTACCCCTTCAGAATGGCCATCATACATTTTTGTGTATGTTATAGTTTATTATAGCCCTGGTATATTAGCCTCTTTGGGGTGCTGATACCCAGTGCTGGGAAGGGGGAATTTGGGAGTTTGGAAAGGGGGACGATGAGGTTTGGGAAGGGGAAGGTGGGTTTGGGAAGGGGG